>CAUYPK010158263.1:0-13409 GCA_963574355.1 Loris lydekkerianus
TAACCCAACTATACCACAAGACTATGAGGAAAGGACCAAGGAAGGGGAAGGGAGGGGGGAGGTTTGGGTGGAGGGAGGGTGATGGGTTGGGCCACATCTATGGTGCATATTTTTATCTATAATAAAAAAAAAAAAAAATTAAAAAAAAAAAAAGACAGCAAGAGTTGCTCCGGACTAGATTAGGGGAAATATATCTCCTTTCTTCTGTCACCTTGGTGAGATCAGAAGCATCAGTCTGGCTGAGTACACGACTTCCTGAGTGTTAATTGTCACTCTTATAATTTGTGTGTGTGGCCTAATTGGATTCTTCTTTGACATCCTGCTCCTGGACTGTGTTCCCTGTCCCATGTTCTGTTTTTGTTAAGATCATAACTAACATAGACCAATAATAGTAAAAGATAAATCAGTCTAATTAATGTAGTTAGCTAAAGAAATATTTTAGTTTAAAAATGCAAGTGCAGCACGAACCATGACCTAATTGTTAGCTTTCCTTCATAAGATTGATGATTAAAACAATGGGGTCTGAAATAAAAACAGAGCTCGCCTGGAACAAGGGGCTATCTGCTGGTCCTCATGGTGAAGTCAGACAGACTCCTGACCCAGCTTAAAGAAACTTTCTCTTGTGTCTTGTCTTTTCATTTTTTCCCTCATCTGCTTGTCTCTGCCAGCCACTGGGAGGGAACTCATGGCATAGTTTGGGGCTGTTTCCCAACATTTCTCTTCTGATTGGAAAATTAAAAAATAACCTTTTTTTTTTTTTTATAGAGACAGAGTCTCACTTTACGGCCCTTTGGTAGAGTGCTGTGGCATCACACAGCTCACAGCAACCTCTAGCTCCTGGGCTTAAGCATTTCTCTTGCCTCAGCCTCCCAAGTAGCTGGGACTACAGGCACCTGCCACAACACCCCGCTATTTTGTTGCAGTTTGGCCGGGGCTGGGTTTGAACCCGCCACCCTCGGCATATGGGGCCAGCGCCCTACTCACTGAGCCACAGGCGCCGCCTAAAAAATAACCTTTTAAATTTGTCTTTGTATTGGCTGATTATTCTGCTTGATTGGGTCTATTGTTGAAGCTCTATATTGTATTTTTAATTTTTCACTTGTATGCTTCAGCTCCAGAATATTTCTGTTTGGTGTATTTTTGTTATTTCTCTTTGTTGAAATTTTCATTTTGTTCATGTATTGCTTTCCTGACTTTTTTTTTCTGTTTTTTTTTTTTTTTTTTTTTTTTATACAGAGTCTCAAGCTGTCACCCTGGGTAGAGTGCGGTGACGTCATAGCTCACAGCAACCTCAAACTCTTAGGCTTAAGGGATTCTCTTGCCTCAGCCTCCCAAGTAGCTTGGATTACAGGTGCCTGCCACAGTGCCTGGCTATTTTTTTGTTGCAATTGTCATTATTGTACCCTATCCACTGAGCTATGGGCTCTGCCTTGATTTTGTTATCTGTGTTCTCTTGGAGCTCTTCAGTGAGCTCAGGGTTCTTTAAAACAATTATTTAGAATTCTTTTCCAGGTAATTTATAGATAGCCTTTTCTTTGGTGTTGGTTACTAATTTATTATTTTTCTTTGGTGATGTCTTGTTTCCTTGATATATATGAGTGTGTGTGTGTGTGTGTGTGTGTTCCTTGTACCTTTCCATTGATGTCTATTCCTTTTTGTTGTTGTTATTTTGGGTTTTTTGGTTCTTTTGTGAGACAGAGTCTCACTTTGTTGCCCTCCGTAGAGTGCTGTGGCAACACAGCTCACAGCAACCTCAAACTCTTGGACTTAAACGATTCTCTTGCCTCACCCTCCCAAGTAGCTGGGACTACAAGTGCCCGCCACAACACCCAGCTATTTTTTGCTTGCAGTTGTCACTGTTGTTTGGTGGTCCCAGGCTGGATTCGAACCTGCCAGCTCCAGTGTATGTGGCTGATGCCCTAGCTGCTGAGCTACAGGCACCGAGCCTGTTGTTTTTTGAGACAGAGTCTTACTTTGTCACCCTCAATAGAGTGCCATGGTGTCATAGCTCATAGCAACCTCAAACTCTTGGGCTTAAGTGGTCCTCTTGCCTCAGCCTCCCAAGTAGCTGGAACCACAGGCATCTGCCACAATGCCCCACTGATTTTTACAGCTTGCCCTTGTCCAAGCTGGTCAAACAATTCACCCTCCTTAACCTCCCAGAGTGCTAGGATTACAGGCACGAGCCACCACGCCCACCTGGTGTCTATTCTTTTGAAGAAGCAGTAGTTGTTTCCAGACTTTAGGAAACAACTACTGCTCTTATTGTTTCCAGTCAGTCACCTGCAGGTGGACATGAGAGTACTGGCCTCACCAAAGGTGAGGGGGTACACATGAGTGATAGCATTGGGAGGAGGATGCAGCAGCTACAGTTTAGGGAGGCAGGTGACATAAGTTCCAAGTAGCTCTGGCAGCAAGGGTGCATGTACATCAAGAATGTGGGGGCTCGGCGCTTGTAGCTCAAGAGGCTAAGGTGCCAGCCACATACACCAGAGCTGGCCAGTTCGAATCCAGCCCAGGTCTGCTAAACAATGACTGCTACAACCAAAAAATAGCCGGGCATTGTGGCAGGTACCTGTAGTCCCAGCTACTTGGGAGGCTGAGGCAAGAGAATCACTTAAGCCCAGGAGTTGGAGGTTGCTGTGAGCTGTAATGCCATAGCACTCTACCCAGGGCAACAGCTTGAGGCTCTGTCTCAAAAAGAAAAAAAGAAAAGACTGTGGAGGTCCTCAGTATGGGGGTTTGTGGTAGTGGCAAGGGTTTTTGGAATCCTCCTACTATCCTTTACCACTGCAGGGGAACTTGCATCTAAGAATATTCTCTTGGCCCTGAGCTATGCCAGCCTAGGGGATGTGGTGACACAGGAAACATGAAACTGTCCTTCGTATCCTTTTCTATGTAGTCATTCTTGGTTTTTGTGCTCTAGTGGGTTGACACAGTTTCTTAACTGGACTCTTGAGCTCTCCCAGAGCCATTTTCGCCTGTGGCTAATTGTTAACTCGTTGTTTTGTACAGAGCCTAGTACCTCCTAGCCCTCCATCTTTCTGACATTACGTCCAGTTTATTCTGTGATCATCAGTTTCCCAGCCACCTCTTGTTTCAAATTTCAGGGAAATGTGGACAGAGCAGTAACTTTCCTATCTTTTCTCCAGGCAGCTGTCTGCCAAAGTGTTCTGGTCTATTCATGTCCTTGGATTCAAGTTTATCCCACCTCTTGCTATAGACAGTCTCTTCATCACTGCAGGGAGGTAGCCTCCTGTCCCCTTGGCCCAGAAGTTTCAGACTCTCCCAGGATACTACAGTTCATAATTCCCAAGTCCTCTTTTCTCTCTAACCCTTATCCTTCTGAGGATATCAAAATCCTTGGGTACCACAATAAGGGGAGAAAATCCTTAATGAGGCCCTAGGGCTTTGGATCAAGCCCCAGACCCTTAAGTGGGCCCTGGGAAACCTATTAAGTAACTTTTCTTATTGAGTATTCCCTATTTTTCTTATTGAGTATTCCCTCTTTACTGGGAATAGAAAATCAGAAGATCAGAGAAGATGAAGGAAAAAGATGTGGTAGAGGCTGTTTGCTCCCATTCCTTACCAATCCTTCTACAGCTGACCTTGCTGCTTTGTTATTTGTGTTTATAGAGAAGCTTATGTTTGATCTGGGCCTTGAAAAATGAGCAAATTTCCAGGTGGGAAAAGGACATTCCAATATTGGAGAAGAAGGTGTAAGATCAGGGAGAAATGGGTGTTTGTGGCATATTCAGGTTGTTGTATGACTTGCCAGCAGGGAGTAAGGCAGAAAGACAGAGTAGAGTGATACCAAAAATCCAGGGTGGTCCCACATTGTGATGATGGCTGCAATTGGACTTATTCCAACCAGAATCCAAGTTACCTTCTCCTTGACCCAGAATTGATCTCTCCCTCTCTCAGGAGTCATTGCTAGGACTCATATACCCTCCAAGGTAGGAGAGTGAGTAGTGAGCCCGGCCAACCAAAGAGCTGAGGGTTAGAGAGGGCTGGACTGCAGGGTATGATTGTCCTGAGTCTCAATGTTTGTTTTAAACGTATGTCCCACACTCTGGTCTTTTCCCTCCAGAGATGGCACAGTAGAGGCTGTGGAAGATGACTCCTTATAGGGTGTGGGTGGTGGGGACTGAGTGCAAAGCTTCCGATAGAATTCACCAGCTGGAAGTCATGTGTAAAGTAGAGGGAAAAGTCCTATAAGGAGAGAGTTTTAGGTCCCAAAGGCTGATGAGACATAAGAGATTCCAAATATCTTTCTCTCCCTCCCCACCTCTTTTGCAGCTCAGAGTCACTTGAGCTAGGTCCGATCCATCAAATGGGGTGTGTGTTCACTCTTATTATGTTGGCCGCTATCCAACGGTAGGCCCCCCTTTGCCTCATACAACCTCTGGATGTGTGCCTCATTCTGGTTCTGAATGTCTTTGTCTCTGTGTGTGCCTCTGGGTCTGCTGGGTCCTTCTCTTTCAGTCCTCATTTGGATGTAGAAATATAGACAGAGAAGAGAGATATAGAGAAGACAGATAAGAGAGATACAGAGAAGAAGAAAGTCTGCCTACATAAAAGAACAGACTTTGAAATCAATCAGACCTGGAGATAAATCCTGGCCCAGGGAAAAGCTATGTGATTTCTTTAAGTAGTTCATCTCTGAGTTTCAACTTTCTCATGAGAAAATTAATAATGATGATGTCTGCTACTACATAGTGGTCTTGTAGGGATTAAATAATATTGTATTTGTGGTGTGCTTAGAACATCACTTGCCCTGCAGATGTGTTTAACACAGGCACGCGTGCTGCATGCTGATTTTGTGAGGACATTGTTTGCTTATCTGTGGTATCAGAGGTCATGAAAAATATGCACACACAAATATACCTGTTTTGCTAATCAGTTCTGTTAATGTTTGTGATTCAATGTGTGGCCCAAGACAACTCTTATTCTTCTAATATGTGGCAGAGCAAAAAAATTGGATACTCCTGACTGTAAGGGCTCAACAAACAGCAGTAGTGGCAATAGTTATAGCAGTGATAGTAGTTGTATTGTTGTTTTTATCCTATTGTCTCACTCGCGTTGGTGTTTAGAGTGAATATGGAGATATTGCCAATGAAGGGTAGGTAGGCTGGAGGCAATGTTAGTGCTGCCTCACAATTGTCCAGGTAAGAATGGAGGAAGGACCAGGCGAGGGGAGCAGGAGAAGAGAGATAGGGGCTAAGAACTTAAGGGCATTTCAGGTCTTGGAATCAGAGCTGCTAGGAAAAGTAATACTGGTCTATTGCCTGCCTCTGTCACCCAGCTCCATGTGTTTCCTTCTTTTCTCTCCCACTATTTTAATCTCTCCAGGTAAGGCTTCCATCTAGAGATTTTTGCTAGAGTAGAATGTGGCAAGAACATGGTGAGCAGGGAACAAAGTGAAAGGACTGAGCACATCTTGCTAGTTTGGTATTTTTCATTCATTAATACTTCCTAAATGCAAGGGCCACTTTGCCAGATGCTTTCCATAATCACTTAAATCAATCATAAAAACTTTCCTGTGGGACTGAGGATTTTGCTGGGACTTGAAACGGTTAAAAATTCTTGATAAGCTTCAGAGGTGCCTGTGGCTCACTGAGTAGGGCACCGGCCCCATGTACGGAGGGTGGCGGGTTTGAACCCAGCCCGGGCCAAAATGCAACAAAGAAAATGGCCGGGCGTTGTGGTGGGTGCCTGTGGTCCCAGCTGCTTGGGAGGTTGAGGCAAGAGAATCGCTTAAGCCCAGGATTTTGAGGTTGCTGTGAGCTGTAACGCCACGGCACCCTACCCAAGGCGACAGCTGGAAACTCCGTTGCAAAAAAAAAAAAAAAAAAAAAAGAAGGAAAGAAAATTCTTGATAAGCTCTTGTAGTTGGCGAGTGATGGAGCTGAAATTTATTGATATAATCATGTGGGTTTTGTCCTATTACTAATGGTATATTACATTGGCTAATTTTTGTATGGTAAATGACCTTGGATTGTTGTGATATATTCCACTTGGCCATTGTATATGATTAAAAAAAAAAAAAAACCTGGGAGGCACCTGTGGCTCAAAGGGGTAGGGCGCCAGCCCCATATGCCAGAGGTGGTGGGTTCAAACCCAGCCCCAGCCAAAAAGAACTGCCAAAAAAACAAAACAAACAAAAAAAACCCCTGATGTATGTAACCCCAAAACTCCTATTTGTTCCACTGTGCCATACTGGCTCCAAGAAATACAACAGGCACCTGCTCTCAGAAGACTGGAAAAGTATATCTTGGGGTGCCCTCACAGGCCACCACGCTTGCGTTCCTCATCAAGGGGAAAAAATGAGGAATCTCAGACTCAAAGGAAAAATGTGACTTGGGCACATTACATATCATATGGGAGGTCAGAAAGGAGAAGCCAAACTTCTGACACCAGCCCCTCATTACTTGAGGCTACTGCAGAGTCAGATAACAAAGCAGCCCAGAATGTGTTGCACTCTGGCATGCACATTTCCAAATGCATTGAAATAGCTAGAAAGAGCCTGTTTTTTGTTTTTGAGACAGAGTGTCACTTTGTCACCCAAGCTGTAGTGCAGTGGCCTCATCACAGCTCACTGCAACCTCAAACTTCTGGACTCAAGCCATCCTCCTGCCTCAGCCTCCACAGTAGCTAAGATGACAGGTGCATAGCACCACACCCAGCTAATTTTTCTATTTTTAGTAGAGATGGGGTCTTGCTATATTGTACAGATTGATCTAGAACTGCTGGTCTCAAGTGATCCTCCTACCTCAGCCTCCCAAAGTGCTAGGATTACTATGCCTGGCTAAAAGAGCATTTTTGATAAGTATATTGGTCTAAGGCCCTTTTAAGATCTGAAGATTGGTATCAATCATGTTTACACCTAATTTAACATTTCCCTTTCTGACTTACAATTATAAATTAAACTGATGTCTTCAAAATTCTTTATGTGTTCCTGAAACATCAAAATAACTTTTGTAAAAAGGATGATTCACTTGGGAATGAAAGTGTAAACACAAACACAACTTTTGATAGAACCATAAAATGGCAGTGCTTAAAGAAACTTAAATATCTTCTGGCCCAGATCCCTCATTGTCCAGGTAAGGAAATAGGCTCTTCTACATTGTACTGATCAAGGATGGATTTCATGGTCCTCCAGGCAGTGGCTATTGCTGTAAACCAGTGGTTGTTAGCCTTCCTAATGCTGCGATATATTTTCATTGTTATAAAGGGTTATAGGACCTTATACGACCCACAGGTTAAGGACCGCTGCTCTAATCTCTACACAATTGACCTCTATGCACAATTAGCCTCCTGTTAGGAGAGACAGTGATGGAATATCAGCACCAGCCAGATCTGGTAGCTTGATGGGCATCGATGGATACCTGCTGTGGAAGGGTATAAGCACCTTGGAGCAGTTCTTCCACCTGGCCAGGTGGGGCCTCTTAGAGAAGATGAGTTTAAGTTGTGTTCCAAAGGAGTAGAGTTTTAAGTCTCGGGGTATACAAAGAAAAAGAAGAGGAAGAGAATGTGTCTTTTAGTTGAGAGAGTCAAGGGAAGGCAGGATGATTGACCTTTGATGACTGGGTGGGGAAGTTGACAAGATTCCAGTAGTTTGGGAGGTATTGACCATGATGATGATAGATTCCATGCACTCCTTCTGAGACTAGTGGCAACATTGATGGTAAATGCCAAGGGGCATTTTGGGGGTAGAAGCCAACAGAATCTGGAGCAACCAGCTCTGGTGCAAGGATGGGGCCTCTGGCTCTCTGAGTACAGGACCAGAAACCCAGATTAGGTACTGTAATTTAGGGACATTGAGAAGAGGCACAAGTTAGGAGAAATGAGGATTGAGTAACTGATTACTTATGATAATTCAGCAAACTACACAGACAAATACTACTCAAATCTTTGATTTCAGGAAACTGAATTTAGTGGGATGGTACCTGCCTTGGAGACACAAGGTGACACCCAGGATGTGGCACAGAAGAGCAGCCCCAAGGGATGAAGAGAACTTCTGTCAGGCTATAGGTGATGAGGGAGTCCAGGGACTTTTAGGACTGAGACAGCCAGTACAAAGACCAGGTGTGTTCAGGAACTGTGGAGTGAGAAGTGCACAAGGGGGTGAGCAGCATGAGATGCTGGAGGCACACTGTGAAGGACCCAAGTGCTGTGTTAAGGGTGTGGACTCAGTGCTGAGGTGAAGAAGGACTGGTTAAGGTTGTTCTAGTTGGTGGTACGAAAAATGATTAGGGGCTTGGTGCCCATAGCTCAGTGGTTAGGGCACTGGCCACATACACCGGGTGGTGTGAACCCAGGCAGGGCCTGCTAAACAATAACTACAACAAAAAATAGCTGGGCATTGTGGTGGGCACCTTTAGTCCCAGCTACTTGAGAGGCTGAGGCAGGAGAATTGCTTAAGCCCAGGAGTTTCACATTGCTGTGGGCAACATAGTAAGACTGTCTCAAAAACAAGAAAAACAATTAGGAAGAAGCTGACTGGAAGGACTATGATGTCTTTTGGAATCATACGGAAAAGAGAATGAGCATCAGGAAAGAGAAGAACCTCTGGAGGTGTGAGTTACATTGGACAGGACCTGATGCCCAGTCCTACTCAAGAGGGCAGGAAAGAGAATTAATTGAGAATCTTCCTGATTTCTGGGTATGGCACTGGGCCAGCTCTACTCCCAGATGGAGGGAGAGGCTTACAATAGAAATGGTTGAGAATTGAGCTTGAGACGGGTCAGATCGGAAGGGCTAGTGGAAGAGGTCAGGAGACAGATTTAGGAATTACTCTTACTCACAGCTGTTCCATATGGACGAGTGGACACTCTTCCCTTATAGTTTTTTCCCCTGTAACTGAGAGAGAAACAACAGACCCAAGATTACCATGGGCTTGTCCTGAATCCAGCTAAGGAGAGGCAATATAAATAGAGGCAGGCCAGGTGAGAAGGACACATTAGGTCCATCAGCATGGAGCTGGAAGGTATGGAGGGGTTAGACGGGCTTCTGTGAGCAGAAGGTTCTAGCACAGCTGCAGCCCCCTGGCTCTATCCCTGGGAATCAGCCTGCTCCACACAGAGGTCACTGGGAGAAGTCAAATCTCTCCCATAACTTTCCCAACCCTGGTGCTCAGCTCGTCCTCACTCTGGTGAGGTCATAGGATGCCCCACTCCCTGGGTATGAGGAGAGGGGGAGAGGGGTGCAGTGCTAAGCAGAGCTGGGGGTGGGGGGTAGGGATATCTGGAGGTGCACAGGGCATGGGTGGCCAGCAGAGCATGTTAGCCCTTGGGAAGTGCTTGGGTTGGGGTGAAGACCTGAGTCCTTGGGGTGTGGAGGGAGGAGTGGGGCAGAGGGTGGGCCACGGAAGACTGGGCATGAGGCTCCTGTGCCCAGGAAGGCAAAAGACTCATGTTTTCTGGGAAGGAGGTGTCACAGTGACTGCTCCAGCCCATGCTCCTTTCTGCCCCCACCCCAGGCCCCAACACTGGCCACTGGCCTGAGTCCAACTGGACGAGCCCACAAGAGTTCGTGATCCTGGGCTTCTCTGGGTGGCCACAGGGGGTCCGCGTGCTGCTCTTTGCACTCCTCCTGCCACTCTACTTGGCCACACTGGCGGGCAACCTGCTCATCCTGGGCCTGGCCCTGGTGGACCCAGCCCTGCACACGCCCATGTACTTCTTCCTGGGGGCTCTGTCTGCTGTCGAGGCCGCCTACACACTGGTGCTGACCCCACGCATGCTCGCTGGCTTTCTCCTGCCTCCCGGGGGCCAGGCTGTGGCTCCCTCCACCTGTGCTGCCCAGATGGGCCTCTTTGTGGCCCTGGGGGGCTCCGAATGCCTGCTGCTGGCCACCATGGCCTTGGATCGCTACCTGGCTATCTGCCACCCTCTCTACTACCCACAGCTCATGACAACTAGCCTCTGCTGGGGCCTCCTGACTTCCTGCTGTGTGGGTGGCTCCATCCTGGCCCTGTGCCTCACCACTGCTGTATTCCAGCTGCCCTTCTGCCATGGAGGCCTGGTCAACCATGTCTTCTGTGACCTCCCGGCTGTGCTGGTGCTGGCCTGTGGGAACCGGGACCTGCAGGAGCACGTCCTCTTGGTGGCCTGCCTGCTGCTGCTGGTGCTGCCTCTCATCCTGATCCTGCTATCCTACACCAGGGTTCTGGTGGTTATCCTGGGGGTTGGAGATGCTGCAGGCCGCCGCAAGGCCTTCAACACGGTGGCGTCCCATCTCACTGTGGCTGTGCTTCACTATGGCTGTGCCACAGCCATGTACGCCAGGCCCCTGAGTAGCCGTTCCCTTGAGGAGGATAAGCTAGTCTCACTCATTTACATCAATATCACACCACTTCTCTACCCTGCCATTTACACACTGCGGAACCGGGACATGCAGGGGGCCATGCAAAGGGTGGTCAGCCAGAGGACACTGGAGCTGAGCCACCAAGCTGGACTCACCTGATGCTGAGTGCTGGGTGGCATCTGCCTTAAGACTTCACCTGCTGATGGAAATCTCACGATTCCAGAGCCACCTATGGCTCCCCAATGCCTAGTGGACATAAAACTAAGGAATGGCATACAAGGACCTCCAAAATCTGACTGTAGCCTAGATCTGCTTCTATGCTTAGTGTTAGCTGGGTAGTTCTTTGTCATGAGGGGATCTCCTGGAAACTGCGAGATGTTCGGCATCCCATGTCTCTACTGGTTGCCAGTAGCATTCTCCACCCCATGCCCAGATGCAATGATTAAAAATATTATCAGACACTGCCAAAGGTCCCCTGGTGGGGTGGGGGTGGGGGGCAGAATTACTCACTGAGAACCACTTCTCTAAACTCTAGCTACCCAGAGTCAAATTTTTTGAAGAGAAATTAGTATTAATGTATAAGAAGTGTATAACAGCATTATTTATTATTTATTGAGATAATCTCATTTTGTGACCTTCAGTAGAGTGCCATGGTGTCATAGCTCATAGCAACCTCAAACTCTTGGGCTCAAGCTATTCTTTTCCCTCAGCCTCCCAAGTAGCTGGGACTACAGGTACCTGCCACAATACCTGGCTGTTTTTAGAGACAAGGTCTCCCTCTGGCCCAGGCTGGTCTTGAACCTGTGAGCTCAGGCAATCCGCCTACCTTGGACTCGTAGAGTGCTGGAATTCTAAGCATGAGCCACTGTGTGGCCTGGAAGCATTATTTATAATGCACAAAAATGGAAAACAAATGTCTATGCACATAGAACAACTTGTGGCATACTCACTTGATGGAATACTACACGGCAATAAATAAAAGGACAACACATATAATATGGAGTCTGAGATGTAAGAAACAGTGAGTACGTACCATGTGGTTTTATCTAAACAAACATCAGTGACAATCTTGATGGTGACTGTTGGGGTTGTCATGGTGGTTACCTGGGTTGAGGATTTGGATTGGCAGGGGGCTCGTGGGAGACAGCCTAGACACTGGCAATGTTCTATATCTTGATGTGGGTGGTAATTATGTGGCTATGTACATGTGCAAAACTTCATCAAGATACACAGTTAAAATTTATGCACTTTTCTATTTAGTTGTTTCTTGGTATCCATGGGGATTTGGTTCCAGGAAACCTTAAATCTCACAGATGCTTGAGTCCTTGATATAAGAAGGTGTGGTATTTGCATATATGCATATCCTCCTATATAAGTCATTGCTAGATTGCTTATAATGGCTAATACAATAGAAATGTCATGTAATTGTTGTTATGCTCTATTTTTTATTTGTATTTTTAATTTTTAAAAAAATACTTATTTTCCAACTTATTGACTGAAGCTGTGGATGCAAAACCCATGGATACAGAGGACTGACTGTGTGTAAAAGACAGCTGATGTAAACGAGTCACCAGGAGAGGCAACCATCACACATTTTCATGCTTTTCCTTGAGCTGCTTTATGTCCCTGGTATATTTTCTCTCTTTCCTCCTAAGAAAATCCCTGAGTATTCAGCATTCAGCCCAGATAACATGTTCTCTGCGAAGCAGTTCTTGGTACCTTTCCTTCCTCCCCTCAGTTGTGACCACTGTTACTCTAACAATTTTGGTATCTGCATTAGACTGTGAGCTCTTTAAAGTCAGGTTCTCAGGCCCTATTATTTTAAGATCCGTGAACTTAATAGTTCTTAAATATTTAACAGAGGAATAAACCATAGTAAAGCCCTGGGTTGTTTGGGTGTTTATCACATATTAACCTTATAGGGCCCTGGACGCAATTCTTGAAACTTAGAAGATTAGATTCTCCTCTAGAGACTTTTTCATAAGAGGATCTGTGCTAGCTGTGAGGAAGGACCCCAGGTAGCAGTTGACAGACCCAACTTACTAATGTCGAGGAGCCTTGAATGTAACAGGTGTATAAGCTGGTATAAGTAACTGCACTCAGAAAACCTGGCACCCCTAATTATATCTCCAAAGCCAGTGCCCTACATCCCATGGGAGAGGCTTTTCCCAAAGATACAACTAAGTACTAGCCTCAGCCTAAAAACATTTTCTGAGGGGCCCATTCAGAAACCAGGAATCGATGCAGGTAAATTTGGCCCACCTACCCTCCTGGCTGGAAAAGGCATATATCTATCAAGGCTGACCTGGAACCTGTGAAGAATTATAGCTAAGCAGACAAGACAGAGCAAAAGACTGAAGTTATTCACTTTCTTGGTAGGCTTGGGAAAGAGAATCACCTTCCCACCATCTCCATTCTCACTTCCTGCTTCTTTTTCAGGCTGGGGAAACTAAAACACGGAGAGGTCGCAGAACGTGAGAGCCTCCCAACCTCCTCCCCTACTCCTACAGGGGTGAAGGAAACAATCTCCCTCAAGAGAAATTTAGTATAGCTACTTTTTTTTGAAGACTTTATTTTTTTAGAGCAGTTTTAGGTTCATAGTACAATGGAGAGGAAGTACTGACACCTCCCATGTACTCTTCCCCACACAAAACACATGCCACTTGAGTTCATATGTCAGAATCCTCAGAAACATAAGTTGAGGTGTCGAGGCAGTGGATAATTTCAGGATATTTTGTGTTTTCTTCTGAAAGTTGTTCCAAAGACTGTGATGTTCAATTTTTCTATTGGGACAATACAACAATTTATAATTCTAACTTACATGAGATGCAGCTCGGTGCTTATGACTCAATCAGGTAAACTCTTAAACTACCAAAAGAGAGACAGACAAGCTTTCTGTCTCTAGGCCACCTCCTCCCTCTACCGCCTTCTGAAAGTTCTGGATTTGTGAGTTACCATATATACTCGAGTATAAGCCGACCCCCTTAATTTTACCCTAAAAACTGGGAAAACTTAGTGACTCGAGCATAAGCCAAGGTGGAAAATGCAGCAGCCACTGGTAAATTTCAAAAATAAAAATATATACCCAAAACAATTACAAT
>CAUYPK010158267.1:0-17630 GCA_963574355.1 Loris lydekkerianus
CCCATAGTCTTGTGCTATAGTTGGGTTATAGCCTTCATGTGAAAGCTATAATTTAGCTTCATAGTAGGGCGGAGTACATTGGATACTTTTTCTTCCATTCCTGAGATACTTTGCTAAGAAGAATATGTTCTAGCTCCATCCATGTAGACATGAAAGAGGTAAATTCTCCATCTTTCTTTAAGGCTGAATATTCAGTTCGAGCAAAATCACCTGGATGGAAATTTATAGCATGACCTAGCAGATGACTTCTGAAAGCCTTCCTAGTTACTAACTTGTGGGAAGATCAAGGTGGAGGGGAGACAACATAATTAATGCTATTACAATGGGAATTCTGTGTTTCAGAATGACTGCTCACTTTCTGGGGTCTATGAGATTTCTGGGGGTGAATAATGGCCGTGACTTTTAAAAATGATTCTTTAACTAGTCAGGACATGTCCTTATCTGTCTCTGCAGGTGTTCCCTTTATATCCTATCTTGTTGATGATTTGCCCAATGTGTGCCTATATACTACTGTCTTAAGGAAATAGGCAATGGGCAATAACTGGGTTTAGCTAAGCTCATTGATAAGAGCATCCAAGGGGCTACACATGCCTACTCTGTACACCAGCAGAAAGAAGCATTGTTAATTCAGAATTCTGTAAGCATTGCCTGGTTTTGTCTTTTTGAGCACCAAATGTGAACTCTGAAAGCAAGGGAGAGTCAAAACCCTTTATTGGAAATGACTTGAGCTATACTTATTAATAAGAACATTTTCTATGCTATTGTGTACAAATGTAAGTAATACTCATGGGTCCTGTTATCAACCCTTTCTCTCTTTCTTTTTAAGGAAGTGGTAAAAACCTTTACCCCACATTGCCAAGGAGGTAGATTTATCCCAGTTTGGCTGCTCTTCTGTGTAAGCTGCATGACTGTTCAAAAATGTTTGCTTCATATGTCAGGGCACCAATCTTGGCTTTTGCTCTTCCTAAAATTTCAGTCTTCGAGTAGTAAGTCTGAATGCCTAGGAAATGCTGCACACCTGCACTTTTAGGCTCCTGATTGAAGCCGCACGGTGTTCCTGCTTGCTGCCTTTCTCACCCAAGTATTTTGAGTTTAGGCTTTTTTTGCCAATTACCAGCTACCTGCGGGATCAGCTTTTTTCCATAGACCGTTTTTAAGTATTACAGTCTATGAGGAATATGTGCTACAAAACATCAAAACATCAGCTACAGTGATGGAAAGCAGCATTCCTTTTGGGCAGAAAGATTTTATTTTACTATTTAGAATACCTTAAAATAGATCTTCCAGCACATGGAATAGAGATCTCAACACTTTGTATGCAATTCCATTGAACATGCCCCTAGAAGCTCTGTGGTTTATAATTATTTTTTCTACAGTTAATATTCTGAAGGTTTCATCACTCTTTCATTTTTCCAGAACCCATAGGTCTATGGAGCTATTTATAGAAAATCAGTTATTGACTCTATCATGGCAAGCTAACTTTTATAACCAACAACCTAACATATCAATGGCATTAGGTACCCAGAGTTGATTTGTGGGTGGGCAGGAGAGGTGACCTGTGGGCAGAAGGAGGGAGAGAATAATCCTCCATGTGGTCATTCAGGGTTTCAGGTCTTCCAAGGCATGCCTCCCCTCTACGCTAGCTTTTTGTTATCCTTCCTATGCAGGTGTATTCAATGAGAGAGGCTTGAAAATGGCTACTGTGGGTCAATTTGTTATCTCAAACTGACTGCTATATGCCTCAGAAGAAAAGGAGAACATGGATAGTACTCATAACTAGCACTTTCTCATAGACATGATATTATTTAACATCACTGTTCACAGGGCCAAAATACAACTCTTTGTCTATTATACATTTACTTTTAACATTTAATTTTCTTTTTGGATTTTACATGTATAAGTAATACTATAATAATAACAACACTGCTCTGTGACCAATACAAGAAGATGATGCTATTGTTTGTTGCCCAGGAGGACTTTATGTCATTTTCCTAATCACAGTGACGAGCTTGCACTGAGACATACATATTTCTTTGCTCAGCTTTTGTAATCAATGGCAGGCATTGGTAAGATGCTCAAATGGGGTTTCAAGTTCCATCTGAAGCAACAGAGAAAACCAAACTTACCTGACCACGAATAGCACCCTCTAATTGAAGGAAGATTTGAAAGTACACAAGTGACCTATGAGAACATAATTTCATAGGATTTATTCTTCTTATGAATATGAAAATATGAAACATTTTCATAGAAAATAATTTATCTATAGAGTTCAATGTTTTATTGTTCATTAACCCAAATGACTGACGAAGTTTGATAGTATTTATGTTAACACGTTATATTCCTGGCTAAGAAAAATGAAGGTATCTTTTTGAGTACTTTCACTAGCACCTGGCAAGAGATTTGAGCACCAAAAACAATAATTCCAAAACAAATTTTCTCTCAGCAGCAGGAATCTTCATAGGTTCATTTAGAAAAAGGAAGTTGTAAATTGCCTGTTCTAAAATATAGAGCCCTTAGTTCAACAATCAGGAGGCAAGCACTTCATGTTTACATACAGGGTGGCCATAAAGTCCACGTGCAATTTAAAATAGTGTGTAAAAATTTTAAACTGCACACCAACTTTATGGCTACCCGGTGTGAGGACTATTGATTTGGTTTTTCAGAAAAGATCTAACATGAATGAGCTGAGATATCATTAGGATAGTGTTTAAGGCTTGTAAGGGAGCCTCTCCTACTAAAAAGACATGTTTTTATACTCAGAGAGGAAGTACAAGCTTTGAGGCCTCTCCTCAAATCATTGTTAATGATGCACAGTAAACCAACCACCCCTAAAGTACGCATGTCTGTATCTGAAAAGAAAGGAGTTTTACCTCTGCAAAAGCATGCGGGGACCACAGAGAAAAATACATTCAACTCAGAAAATTAATAAGGAGGTATTGTGTTTTGGTAGTTCACAGGGATTATTTCACTTAAAGGTTGTAAAACCCGCTTGTCTTCTAACATTTCATCTAACAGTCATTTAGAAATGAGAAAAGTGCAGACTTCAGTTTTTTTGTAAGCGAGTGTACATCAAGCACTTTCTGTGTTCCAGGCTCTGAGATCAGCACCTCTGTAAGTGGCATGAGTGGTCTTGCTTATTACTCACATCTTAGGAGGTAGATACTACTATTATCCCTGTTCTGTCATTGTCCATTTTCACTATTAAACTTGTTTACGTGCTTTTTCATTTAGTTTTCACTGCTCACGGAATATACACCAAACACTCTGACAGGCACAGAGGCATGCTGTGGTGCACAGGGAATAATCTCCTTCACTGCAGAGCGTCATTTATTTGGGGGTAATCCATTAGCAATAGATTTCTGTCCCTCTAGGTCATCAAGGACTTTGCTTTCTCAGGCTCGTGTAAAAACTCGTCCATCCTCTTTGCTTGTCTCTGGGGCTTCATACCTCAGATTTTACCTTAAATATCACTTCCTCGCAGAGATTTTCCTTGATCCAATAACCTAATTTATATTCCTCAATTAACATTTCTCATATTCCTTTTTCACGATCCTTTTCCCCACTTAATACAATCTATAACTATAAATATACTTATGCATATTTGTTTATTTCCTGCATTCTAAACTTGATCATAATCTACTTGAGGGCAAGAACCTTGGCATTGATGTTTTTTAGGTACAAAGTTCAAGGATCTATGTTTTGTTGTAAGTACAAACAGAAGCCATTTATTTGGCTTTTTACTGAGGCAGTAAAATTGTTCCAATTTACATTTAAAAAACAAACAAACAAACAAACCTTTTCAGCCCAAGACCTCTAATCATTTAGCCGACTGAATACAATTCTGTGGGTGTATGCAGGAGATCACCAGCTCTCCTGGGGGAAATACTAAGCAGAGCACAGAGAATTTTTAAGGCAGTAAAATTCCTCTGTATGATACTGCTGTGTAATGGTGGATATGCAACATTAAAATATGAACCACGAATGGGACCCCACAGCATGTACATACCAAAGGTGAACCCTGATGTTAACTGCAGAACAAAAGGTCTAGTACCAGAAATGAATTATCCTACCCAGTCTGGACTCTGGGGGATAACGCTATGGCAATGTAGGCTCATCAGTTGAAACAAATGTACTTGGTGTGGGATGTTGGGATTGGGGGAGGCTAGGCTCGTGTGGGGGCAGGAGGCATATGTGAAATCTCTGCACCTTCTGCACAGTTTTCCAGTGAACCTTAAACTGCTCTAAAAATAAGTCTATTAAAAAGATCTCTTACTGTTGTGATATTAGATGCCTTTACTTTTTTTTTTTTACAATTGAGTTTGTTGTAAGCTGAACATTTAGTTTTTTTGTTTGTTTGTTTTAGAGACAGAGCCTTACTTTGTCGCCCTTGGTAGAGTGCTGTGGCATTACAGCTCACAGCAACGTCCAACTCCTGGGCTTAAGTGATTCTCTTGCCTCAGCCTCCCCAGTAGCTGGGACTACAGGCAACAGCCTGGCTATTTTTTTGTTGCAGTTTGGCCGGGGCCGGGTTTGAACCTGCCTCCCTCGGTATATGGGGCCAGCACCCCACCCACTGAGCCACAGACACCGCCCTGAATGTTTGTTTTGATTTTTATTTTTAATACTAATTGATCTGATTACCATGGAGTGCCAGTTTTTATATACACACACACTTGTTTATCATACATATAGCTACACAAAAAGATAATCTTTAATTTACAGGTGCAATTTGAAAATACTTGTACATTCTGCTGTTGCCCTAAATTAAACACTACTATACTTTATCAGTCAAAATAAGGTTGCAATAGCAGATGTCAGAAATTCTAGATATATTCTACAGAGTGTTAACTGCTAATAAGAGCAAGCCTGGAAAAGAATGTTAAATGCAATATATGTAGGGCTGACATAATTAAGGAAGGAAAATATATTAAAGCCGTAAAAAGACTTTGATGTTGCATGAAACTCAGACTTTAGCAAATATAATATCGATGGATTATATGGCTTTTCAAAGTTTTTCATTCACAGTCAAATCCAAACTAAAAAATCAGAGCATTAAGGTCAGAAAAATCTGGAGGCTTGCAATTTTTATTTTTTCAATGTGCAAAGTATTTTAAAATATCCTCTAAGTGAGCAGTTTCTTTTGTCATTCTGATCCCTGTTCACTGGACTGATTTCCTGTTTGGCCACTGAACCAAGGATTAGTTAAATTTGATTTGAAAAATGTCACTAATGAAACATCAGGAAAAGGGGAAAAAGGAAATGCTGAAGCCTGTGGTGAATAATATTTATGGTCACATTTACATTTGTGACTCATATGCTTGAAAGTAAATTCAACCCAAGTGAAAAAGAAAATTACTACGTTACGTGTGACCAAAAATTTACATAACATTTGCAGATATTTATAAACTCTAGAGTATTCCTCAAGTTTGTCATTGAGAAGAAAAGTCTAGTTAATATAAAGTGACAAACCATTTAGTACTAAAATTGTGATGGCTGGGATACGAAATAAAAAGCCGTGCTTTCATCAAACTTCAGTTCTGTCATGTCCTGTTACCAATTTCACATTACAGATTGCACCTAAATTGTATAAATTATGCTCATGCATATGCTAAACTCAATCACTACTATTTCACATTTATATTGCATTTCTCCTGACATTCAGAACCCTCTCTAATAATAACTAATTGATTCTCATAACAGCAAAGTATTAAATTCATCATGTAGGTGAACAGATATACATAGATAAGTGCTGTGTTTTCCAATATTTTCAGTCAATCTGAGTCAGTGGAAGTATTGACTAAAAATTGCCTCTCATTGGAAAAAAGGCATCAACTTTTCCGTTCACTTGGGTAGAACAGTATAGAAACAAGGTACCACATTGTAATGCCATAGACGTATATTAACATTATTAAGAAAATGGGGGAAATGTACTCACATCTTACTCCCCTGACATTACAAAAACATAAGGACTATTTTTTAACTATTTCTAGAAGCAATGAGAAAACTGGAATGTTGAAATATAAAAAATCTGTATGAAATTGACATATCTCCTTATTCCTTGGAGCTACCATTCTAAATGTCTAGGCAGGGGGATAGAAATAGTGTCAAAAATGTTTCAAAAATAAGTACACTATATTAAATGAATTTACAATTAGTTTGACCTCATACTTTTTGAAGGAACAATACCAAGAATTGTAGATTTTTTTGAATGGAAAGACATAGGACTAACATTTCTTGAACAGTTATCATATAATGGGTGCCCATCTAATCCTTCCCAAACCCTGCAAGGTAAGTATAAATATCCCTATTTTACAGATAATAAAACCAGAAAGCTGGAAGTTAAGCCTGGGCCTAATAGATTTCAAGCCCATGCTCTTTCCTTTTGCTTGACACACCTTTGAATTTTTAAAATCCACCTCAATAAATGATATGGGAGGGGAAGTGGAGAAAAATAAGCATAGAAGAGGAGGAAGGTGAATAAAATAAGAAGAAAACAGGTAGAAAAGTCAGAAGTGATTATTGCTTAAAGTTTAGCCAAAACCTATGTTCAAAAAAAAATCACACTACATTGTGCTATATGACCTCCAAAATGCTCCCCAGTCATCCCTACCTTCTCAGAATTATGCCCTGGAGTAGCTCATTTGTACTTTGTGTATAGCTGGCCTTTATAAGCAAAAAGATATTACTGAAATGACAGTATCTGACTTTTAAAACTAGATCATAAAAGATTGTAGCATTCAACTCACTTTCTCTCATTCACTCCAGGGAAAGTGAACCTTTGTGTTATGTGGATGCTCATGCAGCTCTCTGGAGTGGCCCACTGTGATGAGTGAGCCACCTTGAGAATGGACCTTCTAGCACTAGTCAAGCCTTCAGATGACTGTAGCTCTGGTCAGGCTCCTTCCTGCAACCCAACTCATGAAAGACTCAGAACTAGACCCATTCTGGAATTTCTAGCAAAGCCTTTCCTAAATTTCTGGCCCAAAGATATTGTAAGATAAATGTTTATTGTTATTTTAATCTGAATTTGTATTACACAATAGTCAATCACCAACGTTTTAAAGATCAACATAAAATAACTGATAGCTGATTTGTTGGGTAAGATTATTAAGAAATATCATCATGATATGGAAAATCAATACCAGGGTGTTATTATACATTAAATAAAAAATAAATGTTTTTGGTTTTAAAGAGTTGTCAGCTTGAATATTAACAAACCTTTAAAACATAATGAACAAATAAGGACTAGAGAAAACGTCTTCTACTTTAGGTAAAATTGCTTATAGAGGAAGAGCTTTACCTTTTGATGTAGACAAGACTTGAATTCTAAAACAGGTTATATAATTTTTTAACTATATGACTTAAGTTTCTGAATTTATTGGACTTCAGTTTCTTCATAAACGACATGTGAATAATAATATAGTCTATATCAAAAGATATCACAGATTAAGTGAAATGATGCATTTTAATTACTTAGGGTAATACCTGGCACATTACATGTGTTCAATAAGTATTAGCCATATTACTATTATTATTATTATTAAAGGCTTATTGGATTCCTGCCTAGAGTTGAAACATTAGACCAAAAGATCTCCTAATTATTATCAATAAAAGAATCATATAATACTATAAACTATTTAAAATATTTATATTTGTTGTATACACATTTCATATATGACACAATTTTGTTTTGTACAATTCATGACAGTTGCTTTTTAGGAGGTGAGCAGACTAGAAAATATAATTGTAAAAAATCATTAGATATAAACGAACACATTTAAGAAACCCATAGAACATATAATAAATCACAATTTATATATGGAGCCATTCTTGCTTGGTGCAGGTATTTATTGCAATCCTCTGGTTATATGTACCCCTCCATTACAACCTCGAGAGTCTCAGCTACATCAGCATCTCTCAGTTTCTGCTCATGTTCCTTTTGCATATTTGCAAATTATTGAAGACCCCAGTCCAAGAGTTTTTGTTTATGTGGGTTTTAGCTATTGGTATTTACATTATCAGATAAGAAAACTAGAAAAAATAAAATATTTATCAACACATTAAAAAGAACTATTACTTATTATGTTAATACAAATATATGAGTATTTTATAAAAATTTTAAAAACTTTTTCAAAAATATTTGAGAAGTATGATAGTGCTTTATCTAGTAAATATCTTGAAAGTTTAGGTTAACAGAAGATGGCTGTATTTTTTTTTTTTTTTTTTGGAGACTGAGTCTTACTCTGTCACCCAGGTCGGCACCCTGCCATGGCATCATGGCTTATAGCAACCATAAATTCTTGGGATCAAGCCATCCTCCTCCCTCAACCTTTTGTGTAGCTGGGATCACAGGCACCTGCCACAACACCTGGCTAGTTGTTCTGTTTTTTAGTAGAGAAGGGGTCTCACTCTTGCTCAGGTTAGTCTCCATATCCTGCGCTCAAGCAATCCACCTGCCTCAGTCCTCCACAGTGCTAGGATTACAGGCGTGAGTGCTTGGCCCCAACACCTGTATTCTAAAGTGCTGCTTTATTCAGTCTGTTGCAATATCATCTATCACGTAGTCTCTAGCTTACACCATTGTACACTCATGACAGAATGGCAATGAGAAGGGCAAATAACATTTCACTATTATTAGCTATGGTTACATCATTTTGGAAGGTAAGGACTGAATAGCCTTAACTGATCCTCATTAGCTTACTTTTGCCCTCCAGGTACTGAGAGTGCTCCTGGAGCATATACATTTTCCAAATGAGCACTGGATATGTTTCTATAGGAAATAAAATATAAATTACTTCATCACTGAGTTAATCCTAACTATGATTATCAAGGAAAGAATAATGATAATGAAGCCAGGTGTGGTGGCTCATGCCTGTCGTCCCAGAGCTCTGGGAGCCTAAGGTGGGACGATCACTTGAACTCAGGAGTTTGAGACGAGCCTAAGCAAGGGCAAGACCCCATCTCTACTAAAAATAGAACATATAGCTAGGTGTTGTGGTGGGGGGCTGTAGTCTCTGTTACTTGAGTGTCTGAGGCAGGAGGATGGCTTGTGCCCAGGAATTAGATGATGTCATGGCACTCTAGCCTGGGCAACACAGTGAGACTCTGTTTCAAAAAATAAAAAAATAAAAAGAATAATGGTAATGATAAGTAACATTATTGACTACCATGCCGCAGGCATCATGTTAAGCATTTGAAAATATCTCATCTTATCTTTACAATTGGTCCAGTCTATTGGTCCAGTTATACAAATAATGAAACTAAAGCTTAGCAGCAATTTACTGGAGCTTGGATTAATAGTTGACAGTGGTTGGCCCCAGACTTAGTTCTGATAGACTTCAGCATTCCTTAAACTATTGACTGTGGTGGTCTACACTCCAGGGAATAGAAAAGAGGCACACAGTCCTGGGTTCTGAGCTGCTTATGGTCTGGAGAGCTCTGGCAAACAATCCCAAAATAATAGGAAACTGATTTAAATGTGATAATTAACTAGAATTTGTGGTTTAAATGAGTGCTTTAGAGTTTCTGGAAATGGATAGTTTAGCAGGTTTTGATGTGGGGCTTAGAGGGTATTATCAAGAAGGACCAGCTGGAATTGGATTTTATGGTATAGAATGATTAACAACATTTAAAAAGATAAGCCAATAAAAAGGGACAGAATGTGAAAATTCAAGGAAATAAGGAAAGGCACAGCATGGGGAACAAACTAAGAAGATCCACTTGACAGAAAGGAAAGGTTTATGGGGTGAGTGAAGGAGGATTAATTCAGCAGGCAGGTAGGCCACGCAGTCCTCAGCTGGTGACGCTGGAGGTGTGGGAACATGTCATTTCCACGTCAGTAGAGGCAGGCCAGCCTCTGTGGAGGTTAATCCCCCAGGGAGGGGTGCAGCCACTGTGATGTGATAAAGCTACATGACCCCAGCTTTTAATTAGCAACATGCTGGCATCTTTTCACAGTCCACAAGTTTTATTTCTGTCAGGAACACAGGCAATGCTTATAGTTAATTAAATGTGGCCCAACATTCTTTCATGCTTTAAGGAATAATATTTCTCAACCCTGAATACTTTATACAGATCAAGTATAACTTAACATCTATGGTGAAAATATAATAATGTGTGTGAAAGCAGTATAGGGTGGGATGGAAGAGATTCCAGACTATACATTTATAATTTAACTAGGTCTGGGCACAGCACTGATTCTAGTTGGTCTTACACCCTTCGGGATACACACAGTTCCTGAAAACGATATACTTTATGAATGCAGAGACTCTGGACAGACATCTTAGTGTTTGGTAGATGGTTTATTTCAACTATTTAGTTGATTAACATAGAGCGTGAAATGGTGGGTGGAGTGCATAGTCTCTACTGCTGAAGTTTACTTCTGTTTGGAGGGACACCCATTAGCCTAACTCCCTCTAGAGAAAGGGGACTCAATGGACTGGGGATCTGGAAAGGGATAACATATATGGACAAATGAGTCCCTCGCTCTTGTCTCTTGGAAGCAAACCACCTACGGAAATTGGTTTTGTTGTGGGTAAGTCTGTTTAATCCTGGTACTCAGTAATAGGAAGCCCCCTTCCCTGCAGATGTGAGCCATATTTTCCGATGTCAGCTTTATCAGTAATGAAAGTAGTAATTTGTTTTTTCCATCTGCCTTACTGATTTGTTATTATTACTCAATTGCTTCAGTTTGTAGGCAGAGAAAATGGATGTTATTTATTGAGCCCCCTAAAGACTCCAAAAATGTATTGATGATTTTTTAAAGAAAGAAAACAGCATGAGAATAAAGTAATAGCAATTTCCAGAATAATCATGTAAGGCTGGCTCTAGGATATTTGACTTAATCAAACAGATTGGTTGGAATAATGTGAGAAATGTGTTTTTTCAATCCAAAAAGTAAGTAATTGCTTGAGATTTAGGTAATGGAACTATGAAAACAATTGGGAAGCAATTCCTAAATCCTAATTTTTAAATCCTTGTAATTACTTCAATTTTCTTGTAAAATTCAGAGCTCAAGTACATTACTAAAAAAAGACAAATTATGTAGATATGCCCACAGTTTTCCAAGATATAAGAAGAGTTGTTGAAATATATGTAGAAACTTTTTTAGGCCACATAGAAGATAACTTTTTTTTTTCTTTTTAAAGAAAGCATGGATAATGGAATAGGTATATTATTTTCTTGAGAAGTTACAAAAAAATTATTTTTACATAAATACTCCAAGTGTTATTTACAAGTTTTGAGTTCTTTTAAATTGGTGGCAGTATTTCTGAGGGAGATAAATTAAAAATTATGCAGGAAATGAGAATATATTATTGATCATATTCTACCTTGGAGACAAAACAAAAAATCATCTATAATCAAGATCTATGTATTAGGTTAAAAATTATAATTACGAGCTGGGTATGGTGGCTCACACCTATAATCCCAGCACTCTTGGAGATAGGTGAGTGGATTGCTTGGCTATGGAGTTTGAGACAAGCCTGAGCAAGAGCAAGACCCCATTTCTAAAAAATAGCCAGGCATAGTGGCGGGCACCTATAGTCCCAGACACTTGGGAGTCTGAGGCAAGAGGATCACTTGAACACAAGAAGTTGAGGTTGATGTGAGTTATGATGCCACGACACTCTACCAGGGGCAAGAAAGTGAGACTTTGTCTCAAAAAGAAAAAATATATATATACATATATATAATTATATAAAATTCATTTGTAAGATTTAAAAACTTATGAAGATGGGTTCAGCTATTATCAGGGAAAATTTACCAGGTGAGTTTTTCCAACACTATAAACTAATTTCTCATGTTATCAGAATCCTATTTAGTGGGAATGTTAATGGTGATTTTTTTAAAGAAAAAAAATAGGAATATAATAGGAAATATTTAAATTTTTCCAAAGAAATATTTAACTCTGAATTGTGAGTTTTGAAAACATCAAAATGGTACTAGAATGGAAAAATTGGGTCAGGAATTCATTATTCTGTTCATCCTTCTGGATAATAACAGCATGACGTCTAGTGAAATCTTAGTGCTGGCCTTATTAAAAATGAACTCTCTTCTTTCTCAAAATGTAAAGAATTATCATTTTGTTTCTTTCCATGAATTAAATTTATAGTATTGTCATGTCAAAATATAGCAAGTGAAAAAAATTTCCAAAAAATTACATTTTGAAAACAATAAATAATGGACAATTAAGATGCTTTTAGAATAATGAGTCATCAATTTTTCCAAAACATATCTCAAAGTATAAGATACAAATACAAATGAAAATTTTGTAATAAACCTCATGCTAATAGCCTTCCCTGTTTTTTTACTAATATAGCAAATAAATTAAAATCTTCTTATACTTCATTTTTTAGAATTTATCCTTGCTATTAATGATTGAGCTGAAAAGCATAATTCCTGAGTATTTAAAGTCTCTTTAAAATTGATATCAAGTATTGGTTAATTGGAAAAACTTTCCAATAAAAAAACAGTAATATGCTTAAATCTTCAAGTTTTGCAGGAAATTGGGTAAAACTTATCTGACTTTAAATTACAATGCATTGAATTTATTCTAATATACATTACATGTAACTATAATATAAAGTACTGAATTTTCAAAAAAATTCAATGTGCTGTTTGCTATTAGTAAAGTGAAGGAAAAGTATCTTTTGTATTCAAACTTTATAATATTTTTGAGGACTTACAATGATGTTCATACAGGTAGAAAGTAACAAAAATTTTATAATATACAAGGAATAAGCTCTTAAATTGAATGATTTTAAATATTAAAATATACAACAAAATAATTTTAAAATTTTATTCAGAATCTAGCAATTCAAACACATTTTTATAATAAACATGAACATACATTTGTCTTAGGATTTGAGAAATCACACATTCTTATTCTTGACAAATATCATTTATTCACTTTTACAATACTAAGATTAAAAACAAGTTTTTCTTTGTTTTCATCCATATGGAGTTTTAATTATCTATCTTAAGTCCAAATTTGGCCTATGGTCAGTTTTGGTGTATTGTCTCGAGCTGAGAAATTAAGAGATACTATAACATTTTTAAGGGTTGTGTGGTAGACTGAATATCCCTGCTCCCACTCAGCCCCACCAAAAGATATCCATGTTCTAATCCCCAGAATTTGTGCATATATTTTATTATCTTCCATGGCAGAAGAGACAGTAAAGATGTGATGAAATCAAGGACCTTGACATGAGGGTGATATTCTGGATTATCTGGATGGACCCAACCTAATCACATGGATTCTGCAAACTGTTCCTCACTGTGGTCAGTGGGAAATAGGAGGCAGGAAGGAAGGATAAGAAAATGCTACTCTTCCAGTTTTGAAGAAAAGAGAGAATCATGAACCAAGGAATGTAAGCAGCCTCTAGAATCTGGAAAGGGTAAGGAAGTAGACTATGCCCTGCAGCGGTTCTCAATCTGTGGGTCACGACCGCTTTGTAACAATGAAAATACATCGCTGCATTAGGAAGGTTGAGAACCACCTGGAGCCTCTAGAAAGGAGTGCAGTCCTGATGCCAACTGGATTTTAGTTCCATGAGACCCATGTCAGTCAGACTTCAAAACTACAGACCAATAAGATATAAAATTCGTCTTTCTATGCCACTTAATTTGTGGTTGTTACAGCAGCAACACAAAACTAATGCAGGTTGTGAAAAATTAACAGAGAATATATGACAGAAACTACCTATAGGCAAAGTTCAAAATATTATTACCTGGACTTTACAAATCCTGGTTTAGAGGCTGAAGCTCTTTAAGCTGGGAACATTTATATAGGGAACAGAGGTATAAATGTCTTACTTGGATATTTATCAGGTATCTTTTTAAAAATTTTTTATTTTTTATTTTTTTGGTGACAGAGTCTCACTTTATCACACTTAGTAGAGTGTTGTGGTATCATAGCTCACAGAAACCTCAAACTCTTGGGATCAAGTGATTCTCTTGCCTCAGCCTCCCGAGTAGCTGGGACTACAAGGTCCACCACAATTCCTGGCTATTTTTAGAGATGGGGTCTTGCTCTTGCTCAGGCGGATCTGGAACCCATGAGCTCAGGCGATCTACTTGCCTCAGCCTCCCAGAGTTCTGGGATTACAGGTGTGAGCCACCAGGCCCAGCCAGGTAACTTTTGAAATAACACAAACATAAGTTAAAAACAGCCCAACATGGTAACATATGATTATTTGATCTATATAGTGTATTGGGACATTTTAAAATTATCTAGTCATTTGCTTTTTACTGATTGGCTGAAATTTCTTACAGAATAACACTGGTATGCCTTCAAAGTAGTGACTATGGTAGCTCCATTCTACTAGGCATTGTTGGTAAAGCATAGCATGATTTGAAGGAATGAACACTCTAAATTAGCAATTCTAGGATGAGTAACACATCTCTTGAAAGGAGTGAAATGAAGCTGATGAGCCCATTGCTCAGATGTGACTACAGGAACAAGCCAAGCTGGAGAAAATGTATAGCGGTGAGCCAACCCCAGCACGTTGTGTATTCCAGGAGAACACACACACAAGCCAGGCATTGAAACACATATGGGAACTCATAAACATGCAGGAGTGCCCAGCGTTTCTTCTTTTCTGCCACATATTATAAGAATAAGAGTTGTCTTGGGTCACACATTAAACACACACACACTAATGCAAGCTGATGAGAGAGAAAAAAAAAAAAAAAGGTCTGTGTGTACTTTTCACAACATCCGTCACCACAGATATGCAAAATAGTCCTCAAAAAAATCGGCCTTCAGGTTAGACACCCCGGTAGGTGTTCTGGCTCTGGGGAGACACAGCAGGCACATATATCCCATCTCTGATTGCAACTAGAAAGAATCTATTGAACAACTCCTTGAGAATTCTGAAAAGTAAATAGAAGCAGCCCCAGATAATTTCATTGGCAAATTCTTTCAACTATTTCAAGAAAAAATGAGACCAATTTACCTAAACTATTCCAGAAAGTAGAGTAAGAAGGAACGCTTCCTGTCATATTTTATGAAGCCAGAATTAATATTTTAGCAAAATCACAGCTTAAGGAAACTACAGACCAATGTTTCTAATTAACAGACACAAAAAATCCTCATATTATCAAATGTATAAAAAAGTATAACATACCACTACTAAGTGACATTTAAACTAGGAATACAAGCCTGGTTCAATATTTGAAAAATCAGTGTAATCATATAATATTAACAGTCTAACATACATCACAGATGCAGTAAAAAGCACTTATTACACTCAATATCAATTCATAAGTAAAGCTCTCAGCCAACTAGGCATAGATGATGACTGCTCAACTGATAAAAGCCATATACACCATACCTATGGCTCACATCATTCTTAATGAAATACTTAACGCTTTCCTCCTATAGTCTGAAACAAGGCAAGGATGTCTGCTCCAACCACTTCTATTCTACAGTGCACTGGCAGACTAAGCTGGGGCAATAAGGCAAGAAAATTAGATAAAAGAAACAGATTAGAGAGAAAAAAATAAACTATTCTTTATTTTTGGACAATATGATTGTATTCATAAAAAAATATTAAGGGATTTATAGAGGGAGATCTTTCAGTAAGATCACAGGATACAAGGTTATGGGGGGGGAAAGCATTCCCACGTTCTCACATCCTGGTGTTTATGTCTTTGTGTAATTCCCTCCCTTTCAATGTGACTGGTGCTTGTAACTTGTATCTAGCCAATAAAATATGGCCAAAGTGATATGATATCACTCCATCACTCCTGTGATTATGTAATGTTATATGAGACTGTCTTGCCTCCTGTAGTATCCATGTCCTTTGCTGCCTCTGAAGATGTAAGCTGCATAAATCCTATTGCCACAAGGAAATACATTTTGTCAAAAACCCAAAGGATCTTGGAAGCAGATCCTCTCCCAGTAGAGCCTCCAGATGAGGAGCCAGTCTTGCTGGCACCTTGCAGAGAACCTAGCTAAGTCATTCCCAGATTTCTGACCCACAGAAACTGAAACAATAAATGTGCATAGTTTTAAGTCACTAAGATTGCTGTAATTTATTACACAGTATGAAAAATTAATATAAAGATCAATACACAAAAATCATATTTCTATATAATAGCAATAAATCATTGGAAATCAATATTTAAAAAATTTATAAAAGCTCCAAGAAAAAAGATATTTAAGCATAAATGTAACAAAATATACAAGATCTCTGTGCTGAAAGTCACTAAAAGTTGATGAAAGAAATCAAATAAAATCCAAATAAATGGAAGAAAATTTATGTTCATGGAAGACTCAAGACAGTGAATATCAATTCTTCCTCCCATTGCTCTATACATTTCTATAGATTAAATGTAATTCCAGTTAAAATCTTGACAGGAGTTTTTGTACATATACACAAGCTGATTCTAAACTTTATATGGAAAGAAAGTAAAACTAGTATAGCCAAAACAATTTTGTAAATGAAGAATACATTTAGAAGATCATACTGTCTGATTTTAAGATTTCTGAGGTCATATAATTAAGTTCATGAACTCATTCTAGAAAAAGTGCTGCACATCTTATTGTTAAAAATCACTCCAATCACCTCTGAGGTACTCCCTTTGGAAAGCTATGCATCAATGCAAGTCCCTAGTCCACCCTTCAAACCAGTTTTGGAACTTTTTTTCCAGAATTGGCCATCAAAACTCTCACCATACTAGGTCTGACAATTAAGTTCAGGAACTCATCTTAGAAAAAGTGCTTCCTACCTCATGGCTGAATATCACTATGATCACTTTCAAATGTCATCATTCAGCCATGAGGTAGATAGCACTTTTTCTAGGAAGAGTTAACAAACTTATCTGACCTTAGGTTTTTTTCCCCAATGTATGCTTTTGTCAGTTTTGTCAAAGACCAGTTGGTTGCAGGTAAGTGGCTTTATTTCTGAATTCTCCATTCTGCTCCATTGACCTATGTGTCTATGCTTCTACCAGTACCATGCTGTTTTAGTTACTATAGCCTTGTAGTATAATTTGAAATCAGGTAATATGATGACCCTGGCTTTGTTTTCTTGGCTTATAATTGTTTCAGCTATTCAGGCTCTTTTTTTATTTCATATGAATTTTAGAATTCCTTTTTCCAATTCTGCGAAAAATGACATTTTGACAGGGATTGCATTGAATCTATAGATTGCTCTAAGAAGTACTGTCATTTTAATGTTGATTCTTCTAATCCATAAGCATGAGAAGCTATTCCATTTGTTTGTGTCATCTATAATTTCTTTCATTAGTTCTTTGTAGTTTTCCTTGTAGAGATTTTTTTTTACCTCCTTGGTTAAATGTATTCCTAGGTATTTTTTTGATAGTTATAAATGAGATTGACTTCTTAATTTGGTTTACAGTTTGATTATTATTATTACTACCGATTTTTATACATTAATATTGTATTCTGACAGTTTACTGAATGCATTTATCAAATCTAGGAGTCTTACAGCATAGTCATTAGGGTTTTCTAGGCATATGATCATATCATCAGTAAAGAAAGGTAATTGAACTTCCTCTTTTCCATTTTTTTTTTTTTTTTTTTTTTTTTTCAAACGTATCAAAATATATGGCAGGGTTTAGTGTGCAGGGAGGGCATAATATCTCAAAAAAAACAAAACCTC
>CAUYPK010158270.1:0-28945 GCA_963574355.1 Loris lydekkerianus
CCCCCGCCGCGCCCCCCCCCCCCCCCCCCCCCCCCCCCCCCCCCCCCCCCCCCCCCCCCCCCCCCCGCGTCCAGAGCCACTCTGACGATGGAGGAAGGGGACTGGCAGGCTGATTTGTGACCTCACAATAGTCCCCTATCCCACTCCATCCACCCTGCACCCCACCCTCCCATCTCTGCAGCACAGGTCCTTTCAGGCTGTGAAGGTTTTACATCACAAGGTGCCTTTAAGTCATTAAAACGAATTCCATCCTAAGACAGACTTCCTGGAATGACTTTAACCTGAGGAACAATTTTTATCATCTACAGTTTTGGCCATACCAGAGATTTTCAGGGAACTGACAGGATATCCTCTGTAACTGATTATTGGTAATGGAAGCGAAGAGGAGGGAGCCGCCCACTCCGCCTGAAATTAATACACAGGCTGTGCGAGCACGTGTGTGCATGAGCTGTCCCAGAAGCTTTACTTACCTGAACCCATCCTCCTAATTACCTAGGAGGTAGGGACTGTCACTAGTTTCATTTTATAGGGGAGGAAGGAGAGGCAAAAAAATGGCTTGGCAACTTTCAGGGAAACTTGGATCTGGCTCCAGGGACCACGCCTCAAGCAGAGCAGAGCAGATTGTGCAGGGTGAATGAATAGTTTGCTAGTAAACAAAATCACACAGGCCAGAGAAAGGGGGGAAATGGCGTGGCACCCACAACCCTGGGCCCACGGGTCAAAAGGCATCAAAAGCAGCAGGTTACCTCTGAGGAGGACAAACAAGCCAGGAGCAAGGGGCAGCAGGCAGGACGGGCAAGATCCCACCACACGCAATGCCAGGGATGGGCGGCCGTGGTCATCCCAGGCCTCTAACACCCCTCAAATAAACACTCATTACCCATAAAGCTCTGGCTTATGCCTTCTTCCCATCAGACCTGCTCCCCTACAACTCTACCATGTGGAAAATCTGGGGCTGCCTTTTCTACTGAGCCAAAGCTAAATAAGAGTTGGGACTCTTAGGAGTCAAAGACAACATTCAAGCAGGAAACCAACAAATTCACACCTAAACCTGCCCATCCCTGCGCATGGGCTGGTACTGGCCCTGGCAGGGCCTCCACCTGGAATTCCACTCCCTCCTCCCCTCACCCTAGCGCCCCAATTCTCGGCCCCACACACTCAGGCACACACAATTTATTCCCTGTAAAGATTATCCTGATTTACAACATAGATAGTGTCCATTTGTTTCTCATAAGACAGCGAGGAAGTGACCATTCCAGTCTGAGAGGAGACACTGTGGTGCACAGGGCTCAGCACGGGACAGCCCCCAGCACTAGACACAAAGCCCAACACTCAGACAGTCTCAGAACGACCCACAGGTGCCACAGGGAAAGTTTGTAATAGAGCTCATAATATTTTGCAAACTATTTAAATGTAAGCAGGTGCAAACACAACAAATGAATTAAAGAACAGTACTCTCCGTGTCAAATCCCCAAATTCTGTGACGGCTTTATTGAGATACAGTTCACAGAGCTTATAATTCACCCACTTAGAGTGTCCAATTCATTGTGTTCTTGTACATTCACAGGGCTACACAACCATCACCACAGTCTAATTTTAGAGCACGCCATTACCCCCGAAAGCAGCTCTCACCATGAGCAGCAACTCCCTGGGCTCCCTCTCTCAGCCTGGCAGCCACTAACCTACTTTCTGTCTCCTGGATTTGCCCGCTCTGAACTTTGCATATAGATGGATCATTAATGATTGCGTGTCTTTTATGTCTGGGCCTTTCCCTCAGCACAACGTTGTCCAAGTCCACCCACGTCATGAAACTTGTCAGTACTATATATATTCCTATCTACCACCAAACAACACTCCGTGGTGAAGGATATGCCACATTTTATCTACTCACCAGTGGACAGATATTTGGATTGATTCTACTTTGGGGCTATTAAATAAATAATTCTGCTAAGACCATTTGTGGACAAATTTTTATTTTTATATTTTAAATTCTCTTGGATATGTACCTTGGCATAGAACTCTATGTTCAATATTTTGACCAATGGCCAAACTTTACCAAAGCAGCCATACCGTTTTGCCATTCCACTGTTAACGTAGGAGGGTTCCCATTTCTCTGCATCCTCACCAACACTTGTTACTGTCTTTCTTTTTACTCCACCTATTTCACTAGGTGGATCTCACTGTGGTTTGATTTGCACTTTCCTGACGAGTAATGATGCTGAGTACCCTTCCATGCGTATATTAATCATTGGTGTGTGTTCTTTGAATATCTAGAAATATCTATTCAGATCCTTGACCCACTTTTAAACTGGACTACCTATCTTTGTAATGTTGTGTTGTAAAAGTTGTAGTATTTTCTGAATACTAGTCCCTTTCCAGACATACGTTCTCCTATTGTGTGAGGCAGGAGGATTGCTTGAGGTCAAGGGTTCAAGACCAGCCTAAGCAAGAAGGAGACCCTATCTCTACTAAAAATAAAAAAAAATTAGCTGGGCACTGTGGTAGGTGCCTGTAGTCCCAGCTACTCAAGAGGCTGAGGCAGGAGTCACTTGAGATAAGGAATCTGAGGTTCCTGTGAGCTAGGCTGATGCCATGGCACTCTAGCCTGGGCAACAAAGTGAGACTGTGTCTCAGAAAAAAAGAAATCTTTTATTGTAGTTGTCTACAGCCTCCAGACTTAGAAACGAAAGTCCTTTACACAAAACCTAACCCTCATTCTTACCTCTTTTACAAGGCACGTGAATTTGATTACAAATGTTCTTCTAAAAGCCCTCTCTTTTCGACCTGTTTCTTGATAAGCCAGCCTATGTTGAGGCCCCAGCCATTGCTAAATACCACCGCGTACATCTGGGTATCAAACTCTGTAACAGTGATGTCCACCACAGGCATTCGGGTACTTCAGAAGTTCAACCCATGTTCCGAGAGCCTTATTTCTACGGTTTTACAAAATAAAGAAATGCAGCACTTCATGATTAATAGATGCCAACCTATTTTCTTCAAACCCATGCTGACAATGACTATTGTCAGCAAAGCTGCTCCCGTGCTAAAAGGGACTAAAGGGCTCCTAACCTGTTTCAGCCTTGACAGAAGGTCAATGGAAATTAGAGTAATGAGGAAATAAAGTGAAACGTTTTACTTTGGCACATACTAGACTATATTAACTGCTAGCAAATTAGTAAATGGATGAGTGGTTCACAGCGCTGACATTATACCTCACCACTGGTTTTCCAGGCCCCTTATTCGGCTAGTGTCATTAACCCTCCGTGTGTAGCTCTTTGTCAATCTCATTTCAAGCATCGTTTCTAGGGATTATATAATCAACCATTCCACAGCACAAGCCCCCTCACATCAGAGACTAAGGTCAGCTCATGTAACTGAGAGGTTTCCATCTGCTGGATTGGGAACTGAAGCCTGAAATGAATCTTGCATTTTCTCCCTTACACTCACTTGGGCTGTCCCAGCTTGGGACGACCCATTTATTTAAGCACATGGTATTTCGGTAAGCATCTTAAGTAGCTCATATTAACTTTTCCTGATAAAGGTGGACGGCTAACACAAGAAGTTTTCCACCGGGATGAAGTCAGGGCTCTGTCAACTTGCTAGAAGGGAAAGAAGAAAGGGCCTATGGAACAGAAACCGCAAAGGATCCTATTTCCAGCACAGAGTTAAAAATAGGTATTGTGTACTAAAGAGAAATTACAGTCGTCCCCCGTAGACAGCGGGGGAGTTGGTCCCAGGATCCCTGCCCCCAGCACACGCTAAGTCTCGCAGTCTGCCTGTGTAGGAAAAGCCGGCCCTCTGTAGTGCCAGTTTAATGACACCCCTCAGATATTGTCTTTTCCAGCTGCTTAGTTGAAAAGAATCAGCATGTTTAAGTGGACCCACACAGTTCAAACTCATGTGTTCAAGGGTCAATTGTATGTTTTTATCTCAGGATCTTCTGTGAGTTGCTCTTGATGAATATTTCTATGACTGTCCAGGTACAACTGTCTTCATGTCACAAATGCATTTCTGAACATGTGGAAATAAATCTAATCGTGACTTAAGACACTCTACTGAACTTCTATGTAAAGCCAAAGTGGTCCTCAATCAGTTGTAGAAACGGCCCTTATTGTTTTTCATTCAGCCGCTCCTATCCAATGGTTGGTATGTCTTGAAAGTGTGGTTCCTGGACCATCTGCATCAGAATCACGTGGAGACTTATTTAGAATGCATATTCTGGTAGGGCACAATGGTTCACACCTGTAATCCCAGGATTTAGGGAGGCCAAGGCAAGAGGATCGCTTGAAGCCGGGCATTTGACCACTCACTGGGCAACACAGTGAGACTCTATCACTATAAAAATTTAAAAAAAGAAAGAAACTAGCTGCACATGGAGACCTATAGTCCTAGTTACTTGGGAGGCTGAGGCAGGAGGATTGCTTGAGCCCAGAAATTGCGGGTTATGGGGAGCTGTCATCAACCCACTGCAGGCATGCCCCAAGGGTGGGGGTGGGGCAGCCTCTCCTGTGCCCTTTCCACTTGCACAGCTGATCAACAATAAGACTGGGCAGCACCATATCAAATATTCCAGGACAGTGGTTCTCAACCTTCCTAAAGCCTCCGAATGCCGACCCTTTAATACAGTTCCTCATGTTGTGGTGACCCCCAACCACAAAATTATTTTTGTTGCTACTTCATAACTGTAATTTTGCTGTTATGAACCATAATGTGAGTATCTGATATGCAGGATGTATTTTCATTGCTATAAAGGCGTCGCGACCGACAGGTTGAGACATTTCAGCAGTTATATGGAGGAAGAGAGAACTGATGACCTGACTACATATCCACTCAGGAAATGGCCCCTAATGAAATGAGTTTCAGAGACCAAGATTTAGCCAGTCCTGCAGCCTGGGGTAAAATGTGGTTCACTCTTCTTAGAAGAGATCACCAATTCAAAGAGTGCTTTGTTCCTCTATTTAAAAAAATAAATATTTGTTTATTTGTTTTCTTTTGAAAGAGTCTCACTATGCTGCCCTGGGTAAATGCTATGGCGTCACAGCTCACAGCAAACTCAGACTCTTGGGCTTAAGCGATTCTCTTGCCTCAGCCTCCCAAGTAGCTGGGACTACAGGCGCCCATCCCAATGCCTGGCTATTTTTTTTATTGTTGCAGTTACCATTGACCCGCCACAGCCTTGGCGTATGTGGATGACGCCATAATCACTGTGCTACAGGCTCCGAGCCTGTTTGTTTATTTTTTATTTATTTATTTTTTAATCATAGCTGTGTACATTAATGCACAATTTGAAATACTTTCATGAAACTGGTTAACATAGCCTTCACCACATTTTCTTAGTTATTTTAAGACATTTCTATTCTACACTTAGTAGATTTTACCCTTGTAAAAATGCACCATAGGTGTGGTCCCACCAATTACCCTCCCTCCTCCACCCTCCCTCCTCCATACCCTCCCCCCTCCTCTTGAGCTGTAGTTGGGTTATAGCATTCATGTTTATTTATTTTTTAATACAGAGTCTCACTCTGTCACCCTGGGTAGAGTACCGGGGCATCATAGCTCACGGCAACCTCAAACTCTTTAGCTCAAGTGATCCTCTTGCCTCAGGCTCCCAAGTAGCTGGGACTACATGGGCCTGCCACCATGCCCAGCTAGTTTTTCTATTTTTAGTAGAGATGTGGTTTCACTCTTGCTCAGGCTGATCTCAAACTCCTGAGCTCAAGTGATCCACCCACCTCGGCCTCCCAGAGTGCTGGGATTACAGGTGTGAGCCACTGTGCTGATCTATTTCTCTCTCTCTTTTTTTAATGTTCACCTCTTTATACTCAGAACTTCAGTTAAGTAATCTCCCTGAACCTACTGATGCCTCAGTTTCCCCACATGGACAATGACTATACTATCTGCAGTCTTATAAGGCACATACTTCTTACATATCTATGTCTTTTGGACCACAGAACAACTTACTCCCCAAAAGCATCAACTGTGCCTCACAAGAGTCCCTAACTAACATGTCTGTAAATTTCTCAAAGTTTAGAAAAATGGAAGAAACAGGAGGAGAGAAAGAGAAACTAACACTTTAACTGCAGAAATTAGTCCCAACTTGCTCAGAAGGAAAACTGTCTCCCCCCCACTCGTAAGTTCAGGATTAAATTTAAAACAACCGCAAAGCCACCAGGATCACCCTCTGATGATGCTGAGTAAGAACAGCCCAGCCTGACAGAGGAGAGACCAGAATGATCTTCAGAATTGTCTTAAAATGTCTCCATTTCATTTCGTTTACAAAACAAGAAACAAAATAATTAACACGTCTACAAACAATCACACATGAACTTCTAAAGGTTTCTCTCTCCAAAAATTCAACAGTGCCCCAGACCGTTTTCACGTGCTACTCCACGACAGAATGGATCCCGCGTGGTAACCAGACCTTACTGTTAGTGTCAGATAATTCATCTCTGGGAGTTCATTCCTTTAAAATCCTGTGAACAGGCCTCCTAAGTAACCCTGCTGGCCTTTGGCAGGCCATCTTACTGACCCTGTGGCAAGTGAGAACAAAACTACACAACACTTGGTTCATAAGCCATTACGGTCCAGCTTGAATGATACTCGGCTCGAAAGTCTTTCAAAGGACAGGTTTGGAAATACCAGATCTCATTTCTATGGATAGATCTCCACCTGAAATTAGAGATCACAGAACAGAAAATGCCACTTGGATACTAAAAATAAAGCACACTGCTGTCCCAGAGTTGTACCACGGGGTAATCCCAAACAACACGGCTTGTTCTTCTCTTGCTTTTTCGTAGCTGAAGAGGTGACAGAGCATCATAGTTGGCATCACTGCTCAGCTACTCACAGGACAGACCTTTACCTGGGAGCTAACTGCTTATTAAAACACACGACTTTCTGCGTAAGTTAAACATGGTATTAGCCATACTAGGGGCTACCAGTAATAAAAAGAATGAATTTACAAAAGACTATATATCCTATGATTTCATTTCACTCATGAAATGGCCAGAATAAGTAGCTCTGCAAAGACAGCCAAGTGATTAGTTAGTTCCCAGGGAGGAGGGAGGAGAGGAAAGCGAGGGCTGCCGGGTGCAGGGTTCTGCTGTGGGCTGATGGGAGGAGGGAGGAGAGGAAAGCGAGGGCTGCCGGGTGCAGGGTTCTGCTGTGGGCTGATGGGAGGAGGGAGGAGAGGAAAGCGAGGGCTGCCGGGTGCAGGGTTCTGCTGTGAGCTGATGGAAATGCTCTGACTCGGACTGTGCTGACGGATGCACGACTCTGCGAATATACGAAAACCACTGAGCTGTAGACTTTGAATGAACTGCACGTTGTGTGTATTATTTCTCAGCAAAGTTGTTAAAATACTAAATTCCCCCCCCCAAAAAAAAAGCTATCATCTTTTAAAATCTATAGCAGAAATGGGGCCAACACTGGGGAGAGGAAGTGTTGGCTCTATCTTCCCAAAACTCAATGAGCCCCAGGCGATGTAAGAATTAGTCAAGCAATTGTCACAACTGCAATAACCAAATATGGAAGGTGAATCACGTATGGAAGGGAAATTCTTCTGAATCCAAAGAAATAAACTGTGAAAAAAAAAAATATACACACATAAGCAAGCTCAGGATACAAAGTCAAAGCACAATGAATACTGTGTGGGTGGGTCACATCCAAGTGTCATTTCACAACTGTTTCTCATTCTTCTCTTAGTATTTAAAATATAAGCCCTGGAAAGGGCAGGAACTACAAGTTGTTTAGGTTTTTCCCTCATGGCACGTTAAGATCTGGCACAGCTGGAGATTTCATAGCCTTTAACGTCAGTGATAACTATTTGAAGGTGCCACAAATATTTCACTGAACTGAGCTCTGAACACCACTCTGAGCTATGGTTATCCCGACTGCTCAGTGGAATGAGGCAGAGATCTTACAGAATAGCACTTAGAGCAGGCTCGCAACTTGGGGGTCGAATGACCCTTTCACAGGGGTGGCCTAAAACCATCCTGCATATCAGATATTTACATTACAATTCATAACAGTAGCAAAATTACAGTTATGAAGTAGCAATAGAAATAATTTTATGGTTGGGGGTCACCACAACATGAGGAACTGTATTAAAGGGTCACAGCATTAGGAAGGTTGAGAACCACTGACTTAGAGACAAACAGGCTGCATTCGTATCACTGTAAACTGAAGCGAAAAACAGGTTGCCAGAACTTCACAACAGACAATTGGTCTGTGGGACAAAAATGAATATACAAAGCTGAACAGAATGGCTCGGCGCCTGTGGCTCAAGCGGCTAAGGCACTAGCCACATACACCTGAGATGGCGCGTTCAAATCCAGCCCAGGTCTGCCAAACGACGGCTGCAACCAAAAAATGGCGGGGCGTTGTGGCGGGCACCTGTAGTCGGAAGCAAGAGAATTGCTTAAGCCCAGGAGTTAGAGGTTGCTGTGAGCTGTGATGCCACAGCACTTTACCCAGGGCGACAGCTTGAGGCTCTGTATCCAAAAAAAAAAAATTACAAAATAGCTACGAGAAAGGCTTTTGATGATTCTCACCACAATGATGTGATAAATGCATGAGGTGAAGGATATACTAAGTACACCGACTGGATGACTGTACAACATAGATAAGTACTGAAACGTGTCAATTAAAAAATTAATTTAAAAATTTTACAATGTTTCCCCAAAATGTGAAAAGCTAATAAGCATTAAAAGAAAAAAGAAAAAAAAAAAAAAATCAACCCTTGCAACATGGATTTAAAAAAAAAAAAAAAAAAAAAAAATCAATCAACCTCTTTGCTAATAAGTTCAAATTTAGACAATTATCAGATACGTTTTTTTTTAATTGTTTGGGATTCATTGAGGATACAAAGAATTAGGTTGCACTGATTGCGTTTGTTAAATGAAGTCCCTCTTATAATTGTGTCCCACCCCCGAGACCTGTGCCATACACCGTGACCCCATTCTCCTCTCTCCTCCCCTCTCCCCACCTGCTCATTCCTCTACCCTCACCTTGTATTAGCTCATCCACTGCCTTCATATTAGAATTGATTTCACTGCATTCTTGCTTCTCCATTCTTGTGATGCTTTGCTAAGAAGAATGTGTTCCACCTCCACCTAGGCTAATAGAAAAGATGTGAAGTCTCCATCTTTATAACGTGGTATCCACATTACACATACACCACAGCTTGTTAATCCATGCCTGGATTGGTGGACATTTACGCTGTTTCCACATTTTAAGGATTGTAAACTGAGCCGCAATTAACACTCTAGGGCAAATGTCCTTATGATAAAAGGACTTATTTTCCTTCGAGATAGATGCCTCGTATTGGGACTGCAGGATCAAATGGGAGGCCTAATTTGAGTTCTTCGAGAATTCTCCATACTGCCACTGCCTTCAAAAGAGTTGTATTAGTTTGCAGTCTGACCAGCAATGTAAAAGTGTTCCCTTCTCTCCACATCCAAACCAGCATCTGCAGCTTTCAAAATCTGGGACCTGCCCCATTCTCACTAGGATTAGGCGATATCTCAAGGTAGTCTTGACTTGCATTTCTCTGATGATTAGGGACGATGAGCATTTTTCATGTTTGTTAGCCATTCGTCTGTCTTCTTTAAAGAAGGGTCTATTGATGTCTCTTGCCCAGTGATATAATGGATTGTTGGATCAATTGTTGATAATTGAGTTCTCTATCGATCCTAGTTATCAAGTTTGTGACTGACTCATAACATGCAAATATCTTTTCCCATTCTGAAGGCTGGCTGTTTGCTTTGGTTGTTGTTTCCTTAGCTGTGCGCAAGCTTTTCGGTTTAATTAAGTCCCATTTATTTATTTTTTTGTTGTTGCAATTGCAACGGAAGTCTTCTTCATTAAAATCTTTCCCAAAGCCAGTATCTTCAAGTGTTTTCCCCACACTTTCTTCAAGGACTTTTATTGTTTTATGCCTTAGATTTAAATCTTTTATCCATCTTAAATCAATTTTTGTAAGTAGTGAGAGGTGCGGGTCCAGTTTCTGTCTTTTACATGTAGTTACCCAGTTCTCCCAGCAGCATTTGTTCAATAGAGATTCTTTTCCCGAGCGTATGGTATGTTCTTGCTTGGTTTATCAAAGATCAGGTGGCTGTAAGAGGTTAATTTCATCTCATCGTTTTCTATTCAGTTCCTAATGTCAATGTCTCTATTTTTGTGCCAATGCCATGCTGTTTCAATCACTATGGACTTGCAGGATACCTTAAATTCTGGTCCGGTGATACCCCCAGCTTTGTTTTTATTACTAAGAATTGCCTTGGCTACATGGGGTTTCTTCTGGTTCCATACAAAATGAAGAATTACTTTTTCTAAGTCTTGAAAGTAGAATGTTGGTATTCTTAATGGGGATTGCATTGAATCCGTAGATTGCTTTGGGTAGTACAGACATTTTCACAATGTTGATTCTTCCCAGCCATGAGCATGGTATGTTCTTCCATTGATTAATATCTTCCGCTATTTCTTTACTTAAGACTTTTGTTTTGTTTTGCAGTTTTTGGCTGGGGCCAGGTTGAACCCACCACCCTCAGTATATGGGGCTCGGCACTCCCTACTCTTTCAGCCACAGGCACCGCCCCGTAGTTTTCTGTATAGAGGTCTTTCACCTCTTTTGCTGTATATATTCCTAGGGATTTCATTTTTTTGAAGCTACTGTGAAGGGATTGTGTCCTTAATTAGCTTCTCATCTTGACTGTTCTTTGCATATACAAAGGCCAATTTTGGACATTTGTCCAAAATTTATGAACATTGATTTTATATCCTGAGACGTTGCTATATTTTTTGATCACTTTCCGAAGTCCTGTGGTTGAATCTTTGGGGTTCTCTAAGTATAAGATCATATTGACAGCAAAGAGCAAGAGTTAGACCACCTCTGAACCCAGTTGGATGATCCTCATTTCCTTCTCTTGCCTGACTGTGTTGGCTAGAACTTCTAGCACTATGTTGAATAGTAGCAATAGAGGGCAACCTTGTCTGCTTCCAGTTCTCAGTGGAAAAACTTGCCGTTTTACTCCATTCAGTATAATATTAGCTGTGGGTTTGTCATAGATGGTGTCGATCAGATTAAGAAATTTATGCCTAAATTCTTAAGTGTTCTAATTAGAAAAGGATGCTGAATTTTATCAAATGCTTTTTCTCAATCTATTGAAAAGATATGGTCTTTTTTTGTTTTGTTTTGTTTTGTTTGCTTCTGTTGATACGGTGAATTATGTTTATTGACTCGCATATGTTAAACCAGCCTTGCATCCCTGGGATGAAACCTACCTGATTGTGATGAATGATTTTTTTAATGTGTAGCTATAATCTATTGGATAGGATTTTATTGAGACGTTTTGCATTTTTATTCATTAGTGAAATTGGTCTTAAATCTCTTTTAGTTGGGTCTTTTCCTTGTTTTGGCATCAGGGTGATGTTTGCTTCGTAGAAGGTGTTGAGAAAGATTCCTTCTCCATTTATTGGAAAAATTTCTACAGTATAGACATAAACTCATCTTTGAAGGTTTAACAGAAACCTGGTGTGAAGTCATCTGGACCAGGGCTTTTTTGTTGTTGGGAGATGTTATAGTTTCTTCAATCTTAGTTCTTGAAATTGGTCTGTTCAAGATATTTACTTCTTCTTCCTAAGTCTAAGGAGAGGGTGTGATTCCAGATATTGATCCATTTCCTTCACGTTGTCCAATTTCTGGGCATAGAGTTTCTTATAGCACTCAGAGATGATCTCTTGTATCTCTGTGGCATCTGTTGTTACTTCCCCTTTATTGTTTCTCCCATCCAAGTACTAACCAGCCCAACCCTGCTTAGCTTCCGAGACCAGACGAGATCGGGCGTGTTCGGGGCTATGGCTGTACACCCCCCTTTATTGTTTCTGACTGAGGTTATTAGAGATTTTACTTTTCTGTTTCTAGTTTATCTGGCCAAAGGTTTATTGATTTAATTTTTCTAAAGACCAATTTTTTGTTTTGTTAATTTTCTGGATGATTCTTTTGTTTTCAATTTCACTCAAATGAGATATAATTTTATTTGTTTTCTTCTGCTAACTTTGGAATTAGATTGTTCTTTTTGCAATTTTGGTTCATGACTTTGTTGACGTGCTCTCTTTCTGTTTTGCTGAATGTACCCATCTAATATTATACATTTCTATCTTAAGACTGCTTTTGCTGTATCCCACAGGTTTTGGTATCTTGTGTCTTCATTGTTGTTACATTTGAGGAATTTAACTATTTCCTCTTTTATCTCTTCCTGAAACAAACTGTCACTCAGCATGAGGTTTACTTTCCAAGTCTTTGTGTAGGGATGAACATTTTTGTTGGAGAAGAGTTCCACCTTTATTGCCTGGTGGTCTGAGAAGATACAAGGAATAATTTCTATTCTTTTAATTTTGCTGAGGTTTGATTTGTATCCTAGGATGTGGTCAATTTTGGAGTACGTACCATGAGCTGACGAGAAAAATGTATATCCCTTAGCTTTAGGATGATGTGTTCTGTATATGTCTATTAATTCCATTTGTTCTAGAATCTGTTCTAGAATCACATTTACGTCATTTGTACCTTTGTTCAGTTTCTGTTTAGAAGATCTGTCCAGTTCTGTCAGAGAGGTATTAAAGTCCCCGACTATTATGGTAGCATGGGATATCATATTGCTCAGACCCAGCAAGTTCTGTTTCATAAATCTGGGAGCATTTAAGTTGGGTGCATAAATATTTAAAATTGAAATGTCTTCTTGTTGTGTTGTTCATTTGACTAGTATAAAGTATTCACACCTTTGTCTTTCTTAACTTAAGTTGCTTTAAATCTGCTTATATCTGAAAACAAAATTGCAACTCCTCCTTTCTCCCAATTTCCATTTGCTTAAAATACTGTTTTCCATCTCTTAAACCCTGAGCCTTGCTTTGTCCTTCAAGGCTAGGTGTGCCTCCTGGAGACAGCATATGGATGGTTTGTGCTTTTTTAAATCCGATGGGCCAGCCTTTGTCTCTTCATTGGTGAACTCAGTCTATTGACTTTTATTGAGAGAATTGATAAGTGTGGTGGAGTTCTAGGCACTTTATTTTGTGAAAGTGAGTTGTGTAGTTTTATCCTTGGTGCCACTGTGGAAGCTAAGTTCTGACCTTTAGCTTCTGGGTGTTTACTTTGCTGGTGGTCCATTCTGGTGGTCAGTGTTAAAAACAGGTCTAAGTATTTCCTGTAGAGCTGGTCTTGTGGCAAATTCCCTCAGTGTTTGTATAGCCACAAAAGATTTGATTTCTTCATCAATTTTGAAGCTTAGTTTAGCAGGATATGGAATTCTGGGATGAAAATTGTTTTGTTTAATAATATTAAAGGTGCAGGCAGTGCCTGTGGCTCAGTGAGAAGGGTGCCAGCCCCATATACTGAGGGTGGTAGGTTTGAACCTAGCCCCAGACAGCTAAAACAGCAGTGGCGATTGCAACAAAAAATAGCCGGGCGTTGTGACAGTTGCATGTAGTCCCAGCTACTCGGGAGGCTGAGGCAAGAGAATCACTTAAGCCCAAGAGTTGGAAGTTGCTGAGAGCTGTGATGCCAAGGCACTCTACCAAGGGCAAGAGAGTGAGACTCTATCTCAAAAAAAAAAAAAAAGAAAGAAAGAAACTGAACAGATGGAAAACCCTAGTCCATCATCCAAATTAAACCCAAGGTTTGCATTTCATCCAGTCCTTACCATACACAGCATTAGCACAGAGTGAGAACTCACAATCAGAAATTCCCCCGGGGGTGCTGAGGTATCTCTATGCAGGAAAATACCTGTTAAGGTTTGCCCAGAGCACTCTATGAACAAACACATACTCCATCGGCTTTTCAAGACTTTAAGCGTCATTGAATTTTACAATTCTAAATATATTTTATTTCTATTAGAACCCAAATGAACCATTTCATATTTTTCAGTTACTAATACTTTAAAAAGAAAAAACTGAAAGTCTATTAAATAGTGAAAAATAAATACTTCAACACTAGTTCCCAGTATTTAATTTTTAAAGTTAGTAATACTTCAACACTAGTTCCCATATAATATTTTTTAAAGACAGTCTGACACTCACACCAGTTAAAAGACCCCTACTTTTTTAAGCTTCCAACAGAATTTTCTGGAAGTTTCCTTAATATACTTTTAAATCTGTCCCAAACCCATGGGGAAAATTAATCATCTGCTCAAATTTATATTCCAAGGCAGTTACTTTGTAAGTTTGGCTATAGCTATTCTATGCATCACCTGATAAACATCAAAATGTACTAACACTTTTTTTTGTTGTTGTTGTTGAGATAGAGTCTCACTTTGTCTCCTTTACTAGAGCACCATGGTGTCACAGCTCATAGCAACCTCCAACTCTTGGACTCAGGGGACCCTCCTGCCTCAGGCTCTGAGTAGCTGGGACTATAGGTGCCCACCACAATGCCTGGCTAATTTTTCTATTTTTAGAGACCAGGTCTCGCTCTTGCTCAGGCTGGTCTCAACTCCTGAGCCAAGCAGTCCACCCACCTTGGCGTGAGTGCCCAGCCTCCCAACACTTTTCATAACCATCTTCTCTACCTGTTCATGGTCTGTCTTTCCTGCTATAATGTTCCACAAGGTCAGGATTTGGCCATCTCTTTTGTTAGCAGCTCTATTCCCAGTACACGAAACTGTGCCTGATACATATTAAGTATTTTCCCATGAACAGCTAGTTCACTTACTATTTAAGAGACTGTCCAAAGCCAAGGAACTGGAAAGCAAGATGAGCAAAGGCAAGTTATTCCCAACCAACCACTCCAAATGCTTCTATACAGAAACTGAGGAAGAACCTTTCTTTCCTTTCTTCCCCTCTTGCTTATACCAACAACTCTCTCTCCCTTTCCACAACATCTAAGAGGTAGAAAACTCACTTCTGCCACTAACTAACTGAGTATCCTGGGGTGAATCACGTGATTCCAAGGCTTCTTCATTTTTACTGAGTACACACTGGAGCAGATGCATTCGTAAACACAAGGTGTTTGGGACTACAAAATATCCCAGCCCTCCCAGACACCCGTGTCAAGGGGGGAGCGGGGCGTGTAACCCTGCGAGATGGATCCATGGGGCAGTGTGCATGACATGGTAACACACACACACACACACACACACCTTGTACCGGGGGGAAGGGCGAGGAGGGTCACTTTCAGGAAGAAGCCCCTGCCCTGGAAGATGAGTAGGAGCCAAAAGAAAGAGCAGTGATGTTGGGGGGGGGGAGGGAGCGGTTAGGTCTGTCAGGACTCCAGGGTGGTGAGGGGAGGGTGGCAGGCAAGGCTGCTGGGTAACAGGAAAGGCGCCCCGGTATTACTACAGGTGAAGGCCCAGGAGATCAGGGGCAGGGGGTCGGCTAGGGCGTTAATTTAGCAGAAAGAAGAAAATTAACAGAGACCTATCCAAGAGATGATGAGTTCCTAGGACTCTTCAACTCATGCTGTCCTTTGTTCCTAGGTGACCATTCTTGCTCAAAGCTTCGTTCATTCCCTCCAGCAGCGGCCTGTCCTCTGAGCTCCAGAACCACCTACCCAACTTTCTAACATTTATCTCTTCTTTGAAATCTCAAAGATCCTTCACACACAACATCTCTGAAGCTAAACCCGCGATGTCGTCCCATTACCCAGTCTCCACCTGTGTATCCTGCCTGGTCGATGGCTGCACCTTCCTTCCACTGTCCAAGTGGGACCGTGTGGGCACTGCAGGGTCTGCTGTCTTTCCCTCCCCATGGCCCTCGCCCCCACTCGGTTCATCACCAGGCCTTGCCACCCTTCTCTCTGAAGATCTCCAACACCTATCCACTTCTTCCCGCCACATCTCCTGTTTCTGTGCCATCTCTTAGTCCCCTCCCATATGTTCTCTAATTTCAACAACAGTTTGTTTTTAATGCCGGATCAGTGCTTCACCTTTTCACCTTTCTGCCCCTCCTACCTGCCACCAGGAGTGAGGCTGCTCGGTGGGGCAGCACCTGGCAGCACCTAGCTCTCTCTGGGTACTCAGTTTAAGTACCCGAGCCAAGAGAGGCAAGAATTTTAGGAATTTGGAAAGAGTCAGCACCACATGGCAAAAAGAAGAGATCAGCAAAGGTAAGGACTAAGAAGTGTCTACGGAGCTCACCACGAGGACATGGTCCAGGGACCTCACCCAGAACAACGTCAGGGGAGATGTAGCAGCAGCAATCGCCTGACAGCAGACTGAAGAGGGAATGGGCAGGACGCACGTGGAGAGCAAAGAAAAGCTAGTGTAACAGCTGGAGGGGAACGCAAGGCTTAGAGAAGGGTCTGTTTAGTTTTAAGGCTGGGAGAAATTGGTGTATAAGCACATGGTCAAGAGGAAGAACCAGGAGCCAAAGAAGGAAAATTAGAAAAGAAACAGATCACTGACCACCAGCCCTGGAGCTCCAACAGAGGAATGGGCCTTCCACTGCCCCTGAGGGAAGGGAAATGAGGATGGAGACAGATTCAGAAGGTGCGCCCTGTGGGAGACAGTGAGCTAGAAAATACGGTGGTGTTTCCTTTATTATTCTCCTTAGAGGATACACAAGGACTCTTCTAGCTCTGTAAGGCCCTCTCACTCCCTCTCTCTACAGGAAAAAATACAGAAACAAGTACAGCACTCACACACACAGAGTGCTGAAAAATACACATACACATTTTAAAAAGAAAAAAAATGTATTAAAATTGTAACAATCAATATACTACATATTCTGATAGTTTGTTATATTGTATATTGGGTCTTATATCCTCTTGCAATTGCAGAAGTCGAAAATGCGACTTGAGACTATAATTTTAATATGGTTTTTACTTTCTTAAAAGGTGTCTACATGTTTTTGGCACCCTCTGTATTTTTAAGTGTATTGTATCGAATATCAAGAGCAATACTTGATGTCCACGGTTAGTTCTGGAACTTTATGTTGCCTCCTCCCTACCAACATTAGTCATCTTTCACTGGCATGAAGCCCCTTGCAGAACCAAGCTTCCTATCCTGGTCTCCACAACCCGGTGGTAATTACCCCCAACTCTGAACCCAGTAGAGCTGTGTTGGAAAACACCACATGGGTTTTACACTGAGAATCACTATTTTCCACCTCTTTTAACCTCTACTCAAAAGAACTTAAAGCCCGGTACAGCTGCTGTTACATACCCCTTAAAAAGTGCCCCCAAATCACTCTCCTCGGTGATTTTAAGTATTAACAACAAGGTAATAACTTTTCAGCAGCAAAATAAAACAAGAGTTCTTTGTGGGGTCAGCCAATAGTTTATCAGTGGTTCATCAGAAAAACAGTAGTTTAAAAGGGCGTGCATAGTAAGAACGCAAGAAAACGGCTAAAGGAAAAAGCTGCTGACATTACAATAAAAATTGTAATTAATCCCCTGTCAACTTTAGTAACTGCTGCCACATAATGGAAGATGTGTTATTTTCAAAGGGGGGAATCCGTCCAGAAATTTGCACTCATGGCTACTCAGCCATTATCAGGAAAGGACAGGTTCTGTCCAGCTGGATTACAGGTGGTGTAAACAACTTCACTAGATAGCTCAGCAGACCACATCTGCATCAAATCACCAAATCCTGGAATTCACTCTATCAAATCATTAGCCAAGAAGAATTAACAGGCAACTGTTTTCATGCAAAACAGACATAAAACAAAGGTCGAAAGCAATGCGTATGGATAATCCCTTTTCATTCATAATTTTAGATGGTGCATAATGCAGACTATTGTTTTAGATATCTGTTGCTCCTAACAGCCATCTCTACACAATGTAGAGCGTTGTTTGAATACTGGAGCAATTTAAGCTTTTTTCTGTGTATCCAAAAGTCCCTGGATTAAGATCCAAAGAAAGCTGGCAGAGCAACAAAGTTGACTTGTAACAAGTATCAGCCTTTAAGCAAATTGCTTATTAATGCAGAACTCGAGTGGCTGTTCAGACCCTAATTAAGCTGTGCATCTCCACAAGGGTCCCCCACTCCGTACTCTCCAACACTGTGCAGAATTTATCGAACTCACAATTTTCCATAATAGTATGAATGGTGAGAGGGCCTCAATGTGAAAATACTAACAGAGAAAAAAAAAAAAAAAAGTGCAGTCAGAAGTGTGACCAACTCTGTTTAGTAAACAATGGAGCCACAGGTGAATAAGACTCCTGGGGCAGCCAGGAATCTCCCTACACTGTAAGATAACCAGCTCTATATGGAAAAGACGACCTCATAGGAAATTTTCACTACTTTTATGTCCTAAAAGAACACATACAGGATAATTCCAATTATTTAAAAAAAAAAAAAAAATTTAAATATTTAAAAAAAATTTTAAATATTTAAAAAAAAAAATGAGCCAATTTCTTTTTAAAGAATTACACACACAGGTAGAAAAGGTATGTATAAAAAAAAGCAAGTTCCAACTGTGATAACCTCTTTGGGTCAGGAGGAATTTGATCACCAGAATACATAGAAGCAGCAATTCACTAGTTAGGATCTGGCCATATTTACAAGGTTGTTCATCAGACTACACATGTTTTATATACTTTTCTGTGTGTGATTTCCTAATAGAAAGTATGGAGAGAGAGACACCCCTTAAAACACTTCCTTAGCAGAGCATAGCCATTCCATAAACGTTTAAGACAATGGATACTGTTTAACAAAGGACAGTACTGAGTTTTCTCTGATCACTTACTAAGTCTATTTCAGTGTGTTATATTTGCAGACTTCTTTGCAAACAAAAGGGTGAATGTTAAGAGTTTGGAAAGATCCTATAAATAGCAACAAGTTAAGGATTTTAAGAATGGATTTTCTATTTTATTTAGAGTAAATAAACCTTCTTTCAACTAGTCGTGACTCACACTGATAGGATTAAAACACACACACAAGATCCTGAGATTAAAACAATCTACAGAATTCAGAAACACCCCCCCCCAAAAAAAAAACCATGCATAAAAGAAGGCAAGATAGCAAAGCACACTGACCGACAATTCCTTAGAATTTAGAACAGTATCATTCAATAAGGTCCAAAAAAGAGAGAAAGAGAGAACAGATGAAGACAGTAAAATCATTTTCAGGTCTTGCTTTTAAAACTAAGCAGCTATGCTTAGGTCTGGGGGGGGGGGGGGCTGAAACATGAGTTCAATAAAAAAATTAAATAGCAACAAAGTTGCATTGGCCAGCAAAGCTAGAAAAAAATAGCTGCCAAAGAACTAAATATGCAGCCTATAAGTACCAATGAATAGAAATCGTCACTGAATAAACATCAGATGTTGAGAGATGAGAGAGATCGTCAGAGACATTCCCCGTAAGACTGTTTTTATACATTTGTGTACATGCACAAGTGCTAAATCTGGACCTAATTTCTTCATGACAAAATCCAGTTTTCTGCAACATCCTCACAGTCGAACAGAACTCAACAGTATTTTGAGTTTGGACTCTCATCATGTGCTAAGGAGGATTCTAATCTTCTTCACAGCAACAAACCCAAGCGTCCTGGGAATATAAGGCAACAGGCAACAGCAAGGGAAGGAGTAAGGAAGGAGGAAAAGCTGCCAAGAGCCAGAGTGAAATCACCCCTCCAGAAGGGGGTTGAGAAACACGGCGGGGAGCTGGAAGGCAGGCGGTATAATCACACCTGGCCAGATCTCTCACAGGGGAGCTCTCGGGCTCACCTGGGCACGTTATATGACCCAAGCTCCTCCCATTTTTCCCCTCTCTAACTTTCCTCCTCTTCCCCCCCCCCACTCAATACTCTTTCCTACAAGTAAAAAGCTGAAGCAAAATGAATATCAACAGCAAAACAGTTACAGATGTTCTACCTCAGAATACATCCTGGATCAAGAGCTTGTCACTCGACATGCAGAGCCTGGTACAAAACAGTTCTGCTCCGGGGGCCTTTTCACCTGACCAGGACCCAACCCTCTAAGTTTCCTGATGCCTGAGCTCATTAGACAAAGAACAATAAAACCAGGACTCCATGAAGCAGCTGGTGGTTAGAGGCAGAAAACAAAAGATCACAGGGTCTCACTCCACTCGGCAACTCTCCCACGTGCCTTTTCCTTTCAATTCCAGAAAGTTAATTTAAATGCAGCCCATCAAGAAACAAATGATAACTATGTCCTAAAACAATGAACAGTTTTAAAACTTGAGGAACGTGGAATACCCTTCCCTCAAGCTTTGAGGGGAACGTGATATGCAATTTATCCTTACTTTCTCCTAACGTAAATCAACTACTGAATAAAAGGAAAGAATTCTTCTACCAAATTACACACTAATGGCTCCTAACCTACAATTAAAGTATCACTAACAGCCGCTTAAAGCCACAGCCAACCAAGAGCACATTTATTAGGACCTAAGTTTTCAGCACCAAGTAATTATGTAAATGTACCATCAGCCATCTTGAGAAAAGTCAGTGGTCTAACTTGCTCTCTGGCCCCTGGGGATCACTCCTTGTGAGCTGGCATCTACACAGGGCCTTTTCCTCTGCACAATCAGAATACAAGGAGAGCACATTCCAACCAGGCTGGCCACCTACTTTTTGCTGAGCATCACAGCAGCCTGGGGACGTGGACCAGCAACTAACTGGCTTCTGAGTAATACACAGAAGAAAAGCTCGGCTGCACTGTGCCCCAGGACGTCTGTCGCCCTGTGCTGGGGCTGTGAGGGCACCCAGGACAGAGCACAGTCCCTAACATCAAGGAGCTGATTAGACAGGGGGTATGGTAAAAGAATCGCAGAACAGTCGGTTTCTAACCTCAATTCAATTCTGATACAAACTTTCTAAATAAACTGAGTAAGCTTTCTGAGTAAACATACAATTTACCTCTCTGGGCCTCAGAGAGGTAAAAACAAGGCAAAGGTATCAGATGATGTTTAAGGCCTTTATATATACCTCTGCAATAATTAGATTATTCCAGGCAGTATATAATTAAACACTAAATTATACAGTAGCACTACAACTGCCTTTGGAGACATTGCAATTACTTTTTTTTTTTTTTTTTTGGAGTCATCCTTCATTCCAAATCACTCCTGAGAGCCCAGTCAGGGGCAGGGGAAGGACGGAGGTTACCAGCAGTAACCAAGACAGAATGCCTGGTTCCTTTAAGAGGACCTCATCCTTCCAATGGAATAGTCTCAGGAGTTCAGAAAGAAGAAAACGAGAGCTAAGATTGGCCTATGACCTCTTCTTCATGGAGACAGAGGCAAAACTGGGCTGGACAATAAAGTGGTTAGCTGTTGAGTACAGTGGTGATAAAGTTTGTGAACAGGTACCTTGACACGGGTCCCATTGGGCTGATTTGCTCCTCAGTAGCGAAGGTAATTAATTAGGCAATTTCCAGAAGTTAGCCATTTCTCGGGCTCTTTGCTTATCTTGGCCCCATGGCCTCCACCCAAACCTGCCATTTGTATGGTTAATTTTTTCCCTTGATTCTCCTTTCAATTGTGCCTTTCGCCATAGTTGGAGAAAAGCAAGTGCCAAGAGCAGTTATTCAGGAGGGAGTCCACATCTAAACAAGTTAGAGTCAGTTTTAAAGTGAGATTTCGGGAGGACCTTGTATGCTACAAAGGAACTAGTTAAAAGATCTATTTTGCAAGTGGTGAGAAAGACTGAAGAAAGATGTTGCAAACACTTTGCAGAGTAGAGCTGTTTCTAAAATCACTAAGGAATATTATGTATCTAAATAATAAAATTAACTAACTATCCACATCTTCATTTTCAAAACTAAAATGGTCAGAAAACTAACTTGTCCCTTCCTAAGAGGTAAGAAACTTGCCTGTGCCCTAAATGAAATCAAATGTTGCCTGCCAAATGTACACTCCATTTTCCAAATAACTTCCCTGGAGTGCTGGAGACCTGGTATGTTTAAATTATAATATAGTCTCAAAATGTTGAATTTTTAAAAGCCATTAACTATTCCCACTTTTCTCACCCCCCCCAAAAAAAAAATATATATATATATATATCTCCCACGTAAGATTTATGTCCATCTTCAAAACACCCTCTCGAGTTCAGACCAGATGAGTGCAATGTTTACACTGAGAAAACCACTGGGACATAAACAGCTCACTATAAACACCACTCGAATTTTGCTGTGCTTTTCCTCATTTCCTGTGTATTTATTTTGGTGTTAAAATAATGTTAACTTTCATAATAAGGAAAGTAGGAGCAGATGTTTAAACCAAACAGACTTTAGCTTATTATCCCATATACCTACTCAACTTTCAAAATCAAAGTTTCTTCTTCCCAAATAATCAAGGAAAAGAGAAGGAAACTATTCTAACATACAATACATACTACCCAACACGCTTCCCATGAACTGCTCCTCACCACCAACAACTGGAGACATGAAAAATTAATCTGGTATCAATTTCCTAACAATCCTATATTCCTCCCCGAGGCTGGTCACAGTGTTTTCTTTTTGAAAATATCATATTACTTGTTGGCAGACAATACAACGGAAATTACCTTAAAAGTTTTTACTTCTTGTTCCCTTAAAAAGTTTAAGAAACTAAGTGCCATGTGAATTTCACGGGAAACAAGCCCAGTCACAAGGCCAGGATACCTTTCTAAACACCTCTCCCTTATAAATAAATGACAAGCAACAAGATACTTAACAAGAGGAGTTTCAAAGGAAGCAATTTACCAAAACTCTTCACTGGAACTAGTGGGAGGGGGGAAAAAATCCCCTTTTTAAAGAAAACTTTAAGTATGAGATCCTTACTCACAAAGTTAAATAAAAAACAACATGAATGTCTTTTTTCCCTGAAGGGCGAAGGTTAAATTTTCAACTGATTAGGAAACCGATCTGAAATTTTTACAAGCAAAATATAAGTGAATCTGCTCACCCTCTCAAGTTTTGTAAACGTTTTCTTTTTCAAGAGAAATGTTCGATTCACTAGAGGAAAAAAATGGAAACTGTCCCTGCAGAATCGGAAAGGAGATGTGTCTCCTTGATTTGTGAGGTTACAACAAAAAATACCCTTCCTGCCGTGCTGAATTCCCCCCAGATCCCTCCAGACACTCAAATCCAGGCCATTACCATTTTTTCAAATCGCACGTAGATAACGTTCCAACAGATTAAGAAATCGCTTTTTCTCTGACTATTCAGAGATGGCTTGAGACACTGCAAGACAGTGGGGAAACACCTCTTGGTTACAGAGAGGTAATAAACAAAAAGAATGCAGAGCAAGTTTGTTTCTTTCTTTTTGATTTAGCGTCCTGGTTGTATAATCACTTCCACCAGGGAACAGGCAGTGGATGGAACATGCTTCAATGTCAGAACTCCCAGAGCTGAACAGGAAATGGGAAGTCAGACAAAGAGCTGGTCTGTGCTCTGTGACAAGGGTGCCCTTCCAGCTCCCCAAAGGGAACAGAAAAAGTCTTCATTGTTCGGGACGATCACTCCCCAAAGCGAAAACTCACTGTAACTTTTTGTTCCCCTTTACACGAACATCCAAAGGTCTGTTGGAGCACAGCAGGAAGGCTGCGGACGGTGGCATCTTTAAAGGAAATATCAGAGCCCCTCCCCCCCCAGCTACCGACATGTTTAACTTTTACTTGGGTTCCAGAAGTTTTTCCCCTAAGCAAAATACAAACAGAAAATGTTTTAAAAGACACAAATTTCCTTTCTTGCTTTACTGACAAGTATGCAGAGCTAAAATAAAGACATAAGGTGTAGAAAATTAAAAATGTAAGTATGTTGCAAGCATAAAAGTAAACTTAACGGTTTTAATTTAGCTGTGTCTCAGCCTGGCCCTCTCCACCGTCCCACCGTAAACCTGAAGGCTGTGATGCAAACAAACTCGGTGCTGAAGCAGGACGGGGTGAGCACAGGCCTTCCCGTCCCAAGAAACAGAATAAAACGCGCAGAGCAAACACCGCAGGAGGAGGGGCCCCCAGAAAGCAAAAGAGCAGCGAGGCGGGGAGCAGCTCGTCTACCTTCGTAGCACAGGATGCCGATGTTGTTGTTCATCTTGTCCAAGTACTGGTAGTTCAACAGGTCCATCTTCATAAATAGCATTGATTGGGCCAGCAAAGAAAACCAGCTCTTTGCTTTCGCCCTGAAACAATGGATTTCAAAAATCAATTGCTGCTGAGTAGCTCCTGGCTTTTCTCTTCAACTTCACAAAGACAGAGGCCCAGCCTCAAAACAAAGTATGCAAAAGTTAAAAAAAAAAAAAAAACACACATACGCAAGCAAAAAAAAAAAAAAAAATCAGACTCCCACAAAACCCTGCAAGGGCTTCTTGGCAGATGGTATACGTATTGTATCCTCGATCGGGTATTGAAAAATCGTTTCAGAAGTCCTTACAAGTCTTTCTTTGAAATGATAGAGGAGGAAAATAGAAAAACACGCAGCACATTTCCCAGGACAAAGCCGCGCTGGCTTCCCTCACAGCCCGCTGCAAGTGGAGTGCGCTGACATGCTGGCTATGCGAGGTATGGCCGGGAGGGGCGGGCGCGCGCTCTGCGCAGGCGCGGGCTCCACGGCCGCGGTCCGGACGGCGGCTCCGGCGCAGCGCTGAGGAGAGCGGGAGGCCGCGGAGGGGGGAGGCTCGGGCGCCGCGCGGGGGAGAGCTGGAGGCCGCGGAGGGGGTAGACTCGGACGCCGCGCGGGGGAAAGCTGGAGGCCGCGGAGGGGAGAGGCTCGGGCGCCGCAAGGGGGAGAGCTGGAGGCCGCGGAGGGGGGAGGCTCGGACGCCGCGGAGGGGGGAGAGCGGGAGGCCACGGAGGGGGGAGGCTCGCAGGCTGCGCGGGGGAGAGCGGGAGGCCGCGGAGGGGGGAGGCTCGGGCGCCACAAGGGGGAGAGCGGGAGGCCGCGGAGGGGGGAGAGCGGGAGGCCACGGAGGGGGGAGGCTCGCAGGCTGCGCGGGGGAGAGCGGGAGGCCGCGGAGGGGGGAGGCTTGGGCGCCGCGCGCGGGAGAGCGGGAGGCCGCGGAGGGGGGAGGATCGCAGGCTGCGCGGGGGAGGGCGGGAGGCCGCGGAGGGGGGAGGCTCGGAGGCCGCGGAGGGGGGAGGCTCGGCCCAGCGGGTCTTGACAGGAAGCAGCCCAGGGGCTGCAAAACCGTAGGAAGAGAAGAAAACCCAGGAAGTTTCTTTTCAGGAGCTGAATACAAAGCAGAAAACACATCATAGGAGCAGACTTCCCTGGAATTTAACTGTGTGTGACTTCACGTTAAGGTTTCAGAAGCTCACTGCGTCTTGCTGTGGTGTATGTGATACACACACACACACATGTGCTTTCGGTTTTTTTTAAGATTGTTTCATAATGTCCATTTACACTTAAGCTGTCTATGTAAATTTCTGGCGTTACACGTAACTCCTTTCATAATCCCTTTAGCAACTCAGATGCACATGGCAGGGACGGACGGCACCACCTTTTTACAGCAGAGGAAATGGATTAAATGGCTGCCCCCAAAGCAGCTGGAATGACTACTTTTAGAGTGGGGTTTTACACCCTTATATTGTAACATTCTTTAAAAACAAGGAGGGAAAAAGTTTGAACAGTCTTATTCAAAATTGAAAGCCTGCTGGAAATCCTTCTCATTTTGCATATGACAGCCCTCCTGTTGTTAGAAGCTAGTGGCATACGGCTGTGTTGCAGCTTCTTGGAAGGACTTGGGGCTTAAACTTTGCAGCTCCCGCGCCTAACATAGGCAAGTGGGTGCCCGAAAGCTGTTTCCTGAATGTGTAAACTACTGACTGTTCACTTTTCAGCACATCAAGAGCACGTTAACAAAGTAAAAAAGAAATTCTAAAATAATTCAAAGAAATGTTCTAAATATATATTCTAGAAAATATTCTAAAATAATATTTGATAAATAATTTTAAGGAATTCTCTGTTAAAAGTCCAGCAGTAGTTGCCTTTGGAGTAACAGGCACATTCATGGCAAACTGTTCTAATTAAATATTGTTTGGAGACTCATATGATACCCAAATACTGTTGCCATCACTGCTGCAATAATTGTGTGACATCAGGTGAAGTAAGCAAAAGAAGAATCAAGATTTCACAAGCTTTTATTTAAATAAAGTTGTTTTTTTTTTTTTTTTTTTTTTTTTTGATACAGAGTCTCACTATGTGGCCCTGGGTAGATTGCTGTGGCATCACAGCTCACAGCAACCTCAAATTCTTGGGCTTAAGAGATTTTCTTCCCTCAGCCTCCCAAGTACCTGGGACTATAGGCGCCCACCACAACACCTGGCTATTTTTTGGTTGTATTTGTCATTGTTATTTGGCAGGCCCGGGCTAGATTCGAACCAGTGTAATGTGGCTGGCACCCGAGCCGCTGAGCCATAAGGATATTTATTGAAGCCATATTACATACTCTGATGCTAAACAATGTTGAAAGGTAAGTATATCATTAATTATAACTAAAACACAATGTTATTTGATAGAGTGTAAGAAAACTCTTTTAGAATTTAGCTTACACAAAATTATTGCATTTGAAACAATCTTTATTTTTATTTTTAGAAATCAGGTGACACTTTCTTACCCAGGCTAAAAAGCAGTGATGAGCTCATAGCTCAATTGCAGCATTGAACTCCTGAGCTCAATCTCCCACAGTGCTGTGATTATAGGTGTGGGCTCTGGCATCAGGCCTGAAATAAACTTAATATTTTTCGCTATCAGATTTTAATTCAACTTACAGTTTTGGAGTCTGATTACTGTTCTATGTTCTTTTATATAAATTCTCAATCAGAAACCTTTAAGCATTATTAGCATATCCCACATGGGAGAAAATTGGCTGTCCATTAGAATCAGGAGGGAGCTTTCAAAAATCCTGAGGCTAGTTTGCATCTGAAACTAATAAGAGCTGATGGGACCCAGCATTGGTAGCTTCTAAAGAGTCTCACTTTGTTCCATAGTAAGATGCAAACAGTTCTATAGTAAGATGCAAACAAGATTGAAAAGCTGGGAAGAAAAAACATTGCCTTAAAATACTTTGTTTTATACACTTATTTTCACAAGAATAGTTTTAAAAAATACATATATATATATATATACATACACAGTAATTTAAGCACACAACTCAAACAATACAGTTGTAAGGAGATGAGTAAAATATGTAGTAACATCCCTTTAATAACTCAGTATCACAATTACAGTTCTTAGTCTCTGAGCACCAACTTTCTGCAGGCAGCGTCCCACAGGCATAGCCTGACTTGTGTGTAAAATGACCCGTTGTAAAATTTCCCAGTCCCTGGCCAGATCTGCCCCCACGGATGTGGGAGGCTAGCACAGTGCTGCCCAAGAGGGGTGTACAAAGGGGTTCAAGAACTGGCTGCTACTAGTCCCCAAGAGACAGATAAACTGAGAATGAGTATTGAGAAACTTTTACAGCAATCTGACAAACTAATTTTATGTCCCTTAAGTCTTAATAATAAACAAATCTTGAGGGTTGTATTTTCTCATATTTCTAGTTATTGAGTTGCTCTGTATTTTACAGAGTGTCAGTCTGCAACAAAGTCTGATAAAAAAGAAAAAGAAACAAGAACCCGTCTTCCACAGAGAAGCCCTGTGCTCAAGGAGGGCCCGGGGGGGCTGGTCTGGAAGCCTTTTTCATCCTGGCTCCTGAGATTTTCGCCTTACCTTTTGAGCACCCCAGTTGCATTCTTGCATTTCTCAGTGTGCACGTAGGCTTCGTGAACAGCCTGCCTGTTCAGCAAACATCCATTCTTCCCCAGGACTTGGCACAGGCCTGCCTGGTCCTGTGAAACCTCCCTGGGACGGGGACCCCATCCTTCCAGCTCCCTCACTCCCTACCTGGAGCTATCCTTTTATAGGTCCAGTATCCCTTATCTGAATAAATGAGACAAAAATTCTTCCATATTTCAGATTTTGGGGTTTTTTTGTTTTGGACTTTGGGATATCTGCATTCTATTTACCAGTTCAGTATCCCTAACCTGAAAATCCAAAATGCTCCAAAATGATCATTCCTGCTGAGTGTCAAGTCAGAGTTCGAAACGTTTAAGATTTTGTAGCGTTTCAGATTTCAGATTATAGATGCTCAACACCTCCCATGTACATTCTTCATTCCTAACCAAGTTTAGGCTTTCTGAGCAAGGACTAGGTTTTCTTTACCTTTTCAAGGTCAGTGAGGCAGAAGCTGGCACATGACAGCCTGTTAATAAAATACTGGTTGAATAAAATTAGTGAAATTAAAACATCTGAAAGGGGCCTGGCTCAGTGGTTCAGCCTGTAATCCCAGAATTCTGGGGGGCCAAGGCAGGTGGATTGCTTGAGCTCAGGAGTTTGAGACCAGCCTGAGCAAGAACAAGACTCCATCTCTACTAAAAATAGAAAAATTAGCTGGGTCTGGTGGCTCCTGCCTGTAGTCCCAGCTGCTGAGGAGGAGGCTGAGGCAGGAGGATCATCTGAGCCCAAGTTTGAGGTTGCTGTGAGCTATGATTCCACAGCCAGAGGCAATAGAGGAAAAAAAAATAAATCTTAAAGGTTAAGTCAATTAATGTAGTTTGTTTTAGAAAAAAAGTCTAAAAGGCAGATTCTTCATTTCCTTTGTCCCTACTTCCAGCACACACTGGATTATCTAATTCATTAGATGTCTGCCAATCTCTCTTGGGGACCACCCCCACCTGTGAGAAACACCATCTAGACTCTGACTGTACTTTAGGGCACAATCAACTCATCAATTTAAAAAACCCAAATACGGGGAAATATCAATTTTTCTCATTCATAGGCCAATATATTTATAATTAAAGTACCTGGCCGGTGCCTGAGGCTCAGTAAATAGGGCACGGGCCCCATATACCAACGGTGGTGGGTTCAAACCCAGCCCCAGCCAAACTGCCAAAAAAAAAAAAAAAAAAAAAAAAAAGCCCGACGTTTTTGCAGGCACCAAAATTCCCACCTAAAAAGGAGGCTAATGCAAGAGAATTGCTTAACCCAACGATATTTAGGCGGCTGTGAGGTTTGATAAAAAACCACACTAATGAGGGCGAA
>CAUYPK010158271.1:0-14345 GCA_963574355.1 Loris lydekkerianus
GCACGGTGCGCGCGGCGTCCCCTGTCCTCGTGGCGCCCCGAGCCCCGCGCGCTGCCCGCCCTGCCCCGCAGCCCGGGGACCGGTCCTAGAGGCGCCCCTCTACTCGCGTCTCCTCCCCTGGCTCAAGTGGCAGCGTGTGGAAGATTTTTTATTTTTAAAATTTATTTTATTTTTGAGACAAAGTCTCAGTCTGTACTCTGTCACCCTGGGGTTGAATGCTGTGGCATCGTAGCTTAAGCAACTTCAAAGTCTTGGGCTCAAGCAATTCTCCTGCCTCAGCCTCCAGAGTAGCTGGGACTAGAGGCACCTGCCACAACGCCTGGCTAGGTTTTCTATATTTAGTAGATACCGGGTCTCACTCTTGTTCAGGCTGGTCTCGAACTTCTGAGCTCATGCAATCCACCTGCCTCAGCCTCCCGGAGAGCTGGGATTACAGGGGTGAGCCGTAGCACTGGCCTTGCATGGCCAGATTGATGTGGAGGTCCAGCACTCTAACACAGTCCCCATCAGTCACGGGCAAGGAGGCAGGGTCTTGTGAAGAAAATAGCATCCATAAAATGGACCACTCATTTCTTTGGCTTTGGCCAATGCTAGTAACAATGGTAATGGTTGATGGCTACGTACACTGGATGGAACAGTCTGAAATGGAGATAAAAATCGATGGTATGTCATACATGCAACAGCAGAGCTGTGAGTCAAGAACAGATGCAGAGAAAACAGCACTTCCAGGTCCTTACAGATGGTGCTTGGATTTGGAACAGTCTTCAAGGTATGTGCAAAACTCAGTCTGTCTTTCTTTGAGACAAGGTTTCCACGGTCACCCAGACTGGAGTGCAGTGGCACGATTATAGCTCACAGTAGGCTCAAACTCATAGGCTCGAGGGATCTGCCAACCACAGCCTCCTGAATACCTAGCTTATTGCAATTTAATTTAATTTAGTGTTTTTTCTTTCTTTCTTTTTTTTTTTTTTTTGTGAGACAGAGCCTCAAGCTGTCACCCTGGGTAGAGTACTGTGGCATCACAGCTCACAGCAACCTCCAACTCCTGGGCTTAAGCGATTCTCTTGCCTCAGCCTCCCAAGTAGCCTGCCACAATATCCAGCTATTTTTTGGTTGTAGTTATTATTGTTGTTTGGCAGGCCCAGGCTGGATTTGAACCCACCAGATCTGGTATATGTGGCTGGCACCTTAGCCACTTGTGCTACAAGTGCTGAGCCATAGTATTTTTTTTTTTTTTTTTAAGACAAAGCCTTACAATATTCCCTAGGCTTAGCTCTACTCCTGTCCTCAAGTGAGCCTCCTGCGTTGGCCTCCCAAAGTGCTGGAATTACAGGCACAAGCCACTGACCCTGGCCTTCAATCTAAAAGAAGTTGCCAGGAAGTGGTGTAGTTCTGTCCAACCAAGAGACAGTAAAATGCATACTAGGCTCAGGATTATAGTCACTCACAGACTCCAGGGAAAGAATATTTGGTTAAACATCCCATTAGGGTCTCATTCAACTCCCAGACCAAGTAATATTATTTATAAAGCCTCTAAGGAAATATGGACCCTTCGTTCTGTCCTAGAGAAAGAAATGAAGGTGTAGGAGGTAACTTCATACAGTCAGATTTAATCAGGAAGTAGTCTACTAGAACCAAAAAGAGACTCGGCTAGATTAATGCCATTGCCCTGAGGCCAGGAACTAAAACAGACAACCAGAAATGACAAACCTGCCCTTAACTAGAAATGTGTAGCTAAAAACTATCCAGGGTCTGGGCGTGATGGTTCACGCCTGAAATCCCAGCTCTCTGGGAGGCTGAGGCAGGTGGATTGCTCGCGCTCATGAGTTCAAGACCAGTCTGAGCAAGAGCGAGACCCCATTTCTAAAAATAGCCAGGTGTTGTGGCAGGTGCCTATATAGTCCCAGCTACTTGGGAGGCTGAGGCAAAAGGATTGTTTGAGCCTTGGAGTCTGAGGTTGCTATGAGCTGTGACGCCATCCCCCTCTATCCAGGGCACAGAGTGAGACTCTGTCTCAAAAAAAAACAAAAAAACAGGAAGTTTTTACAATGCAATCTTGTAAATGCTCTGCATGTCAGCAAAAAAGAATAAACCCTTACAAGGAAGCCCTCCTAAAGGCACACCTGGAGGATGAGTCAGCAGTGGGGCCCTGAACTGCCACTAAGGAACATTTTTCCAGGAATAGTAATATTAACAACTTCAGTCATTACCTACCTAGCAGTGTTAACAGGCTCGGGGAAATTCTGTCCTCGGAATTGAAACAGTGAAAACTCAAGACATAAAAGATGAGATGCACCATCTGTAGAGGTAACGCACCCTAAGAAATGCCGTGTTTGCAGAGAAACTCAGAAAGACCTAGCCCAAGGCTCGTGACTAGAATTAACCAGGTATTTGATGCCTCTCCACCTTTGCACGCCTTGTCCCTCCTGCCCATTCTGTCTTCTGATACCCTTTCCTCCTTCTTCCTTAGTCCACTGGGTAAACAATTTTTCTTTCAAGATACAGTCCAGGCATCATCACAACCTGTGCCTGGGACAGGATGAATTATTTCCACATTCCTCCTACTTCTGTTCTCCGTACATCATGTTATTTGAGGGTCTGTTTCACCTAGCACATCGCAGGCTCTTTGAGGGCAGAGACCAAACCTCTTTCCCCAGCATTACCTCCCACAGTCTAAACCCAGTAGGACTTTATTTTTATTTTTTTTGTAAAGACAGAGTCTCACTTTGTCACCTTGGTGGAGTGCCATGGCGTCACAGCTCACAGCAACCTCCAGCTCTTGGGCTTAGGCAATTCTCTTGCCTCAGCCTCCCGCATAGCTGGGACTACAGGCACCCGCCACAACGCCCGGCTATTTTTTTGTTGCAGTTTGGCCAGGGCTGGGTTCGAACCCGCCACCCTTGGTATATGGGGCCAGTGCTCTACCCACTGAGCCACAGGTGCCGCCCCTCCCCCAGTAGGTTTTTATCTCAACTGATCAACGGAAGGACCAGGAGAGGGGAGGAGGAACATGCCTACCCTAAAGTGCACCAGGAACTTGCATAGATAGGGTCATTTGAAGTGTTGACATATTAAATACTGTAATATGGTTGAGGGCAGAATCAAAATCCATATGAGCCACATCTTAAGTTTCCTGAAAGAGAAATATAGTCTTTTTCTTTAAAGCAAAAGAAGAATTAAATCCCCCAGTAGGAATCAGAAAAGATTTCCCCCACAGAGGAGGAAATGATTGATCTGGGTCTTGAAGGATAAGTAAGAGTTTGTCAACTGTGATGGTTAATTTTAGGGGTCAGTTTAACTGGATTACGGGATACCAACATGGCTGATAAAGCATTATTTCTTGCATATCTATGAGGGAGTTTCTGAAAGAGATTTGTCGGAACTGCATGAAGGGGACAGCCAGGACAAGAATTGAAGGTACAGCTTGCAAGAGGTGAGGCTCCCCAGAGGTACCGGAGAGCCCTGAACAGCCCTGCAGTGGCTATTTACTGAAGGGGGAACAGGTGTGAAGAGTGCTGAGTAATGACGTACAGGAGCTACGTGCTTAAAGACCACAGAAAGGAAACTGCCCACAGTGAAGTACTGTAAGATGTTTTAGGGTTAACTCCTGCTCACCATCCAGTAACTGATATTATCTCATTCCGGAATACTGAGTTACTTGGGGCTTACCTAGATCTCTCTAGGCTTGCCAGGAGAATGTCTTGCTCTCAGCGTTTCCTTTGATGTGTTAAGAACTGGTGACTGTCCTTATAAGCATGATATTTATTCCTACACAGAGATTGGTATATTTATTTATTTAATATTTTTAAGAGACAGGGTCTCACTCTCTTGCTCAGGCTGGAGTGCAACGGGACAATCACAACTAATGAAACCTCAATTCCTGAGTGTAAGCAATCCTTCTGCCTCAGCCTCCTGAGTAGCTAAGACTACAGGTGTAAGCCACCACACCCTGTTCATTTTTCTATTTTTTGTAGAGATGAGGTCTCCCTATGCTGGTCAGGCTGGGTTTTTTTTTTTGTTGTTGTTTGTTTGTTTTTTTGAGACAGAGTCTCACTGTGTCGCCCTCAGTGGAGTGCTGTAGCACCACAGCTCACAGCAACCTCAAACTCTTGGGCTTAAGTGATTCTCTTGCCTCAGCCTCCCAAGTATCTGGGACTACAGGTGTCCGCCACAGTGCAGGGCTATTTTTTGGTTGCAGTTGTCATTGTTGCTTAGCAGACCCAGGTTGGGTTCAAACCTGTCACTCTAGATGTTTGTGGCTGGTGCCGTAGCCGACTGAGCTACGGGCACCACCCTAGGGTGGTCTTGAACTCCTGGCCTCAAGAGATCCTTTTGCCTCCCAAACTATTAGGATTAGAGGCGTGAGCCATAGCACCCAGCTGAGACTGGCATTTAAATCAAGTTCATGGAATAAGAAAGATTCACCCTCACCCAATGTGGCCAGGCACCATCCAAATAAACTGAACGAAAAGAACAAAAAGAATTCATTCTTTCTCCCTCCCTTGTTTCTCGCTCTCCATGTATATGTGAGTATGTATGTGTATGTATTTATATGTACTTATATGTACATATAAATATGCAGACAGCTTATCCTGAGACTTCTCAGGCCTCCATAATTGTGTAAGCCAATTTTCCTAATAAATCCCTCCTCATCTTTCCATCCATCCATCCAACTTAGTGGTTCTGTTTCTCTAGAGAACTCTAATACATCAAGCAAACTACCAAGCAGAAGGAGCAGCCTTGCCAAAACATGGCAATACAGAGTATTTCTTAAAGGCATACACATTTTAAGAGATGTTATCTATCATCAAAGTTGAATCGGAGGTACTGTTAATATCAGGTGTACCTAGACATGCTATGCACATCCACTGTAATTGAAATGTTTATAATTTGGGGGAATGATCAATTTTATTTCCAACAAGATCGCTTAAAATGTGTACATATTTTTTTGGCACCCTCAATTTTCACTGAATAAATGGCTTCTTTAGTGTCATTAAAAGACACAACTAAATTAAGAGATTTATGCAAAAAAGTAAAAAATCTGTTAAAGATTTTTTAAAGGTATCATCGTCAACCTATAGGGTGGTAGGTAAAAGAGAAGGACTTGTGAAATTAATAGAAGACAATGTAATTGTTGCCTAAAACTCAACATTTGATAAAGTATCATCACATAGTACATTCAAGGAATTTTATGCACAAAAGCTTTAAAAATGGATAATGCTGTGCAAATTGTCATCAAGACTGAATTTCATAAGAGCCAAGGGATTGAATTATCGCCAATTCCAGGAAGTCCTTAAAAGCATTGATGCTGACTGTGGTGACATCATTTACCTTTTGGAAGTAAGACGGCTAAATAGAGGCCAAGTGTTTTAAAGATTTTATGATTTTCAACAGGTTGTCAAGTTATTCATGGTATCAAAAACCAAATTTGTGCCAGAACTTGATGATGAAAACTGGCTTACAGATTTAGCATTTGTAGTGATTTAACTGCTCATTTAAATGAGTAAAACTTGTCTTCAAGGTAAAAACCAACTTATCAATACAATGTTTCAAATTGTAACAGTGTTCCAAATGAAACTGAAATTATGGCCAGCTCAAATTAAGGCAAACAATTTTATGCATTTCAACACATTGGCTAAACACAGTCATGAGAACAGGGAAGAATATGCAGCCTTGCTTTTCAATATAAGAATTTGAAAACTGATTTCAAGATTTCTGGGAAAACAGTCAATTTTTCCCAGAAATGATGCTGCTGCATCATTAGGCTGGTCATTAAAAAAAAACAAAAAACACTCCTAGAAAAATAAAAAGGAGTAACTGAAAAATGTGTTAGATAATTTTTGCTAGTTTTTAAAAAAATTTTTTTGAGACAGAGGCTCACTATGTCGCCCTCAGTAGAGAGCTGTGGCATCACAGCTCACAGCAACCTCAAACTCTTGGGCTTAAACAATACTCTGTTATTTTTTTAAGTTCTTTATTTATTTATTTTTTGTCACCCTCAGTAGAGTGCCATCACCTCACAGCTCACAGCAACCTCAAACTCTTGGGCTTAAGCAATACTCTTTTATTTTTTTAAGTTCTTTATTTATTTATTTTTTGTCACCCTCAGTAGAGTGCCATCACCTCACAGCTCACAGCAACCTCCAACTCTTAGGCTAGGGTGATTCTCTTGCCTCAGCCTCCTGAGTACCTGGGAATACAGGTACCCACCAGAACGCCCTGCTATTTTTGTTACAGTTGCCACTGCTGTTTTAGCTGGCTGGGGCTGGGTTCGAACCTGTCACCCTCCGTATATGGGGTCGGCGCCCTACCCACTGAGCCAAAGGCATCGCTCTTAAGCAATACTCTTGCCTCAGCCTCCCAAGTAGCTGGGACTACGGGCACCCGCCACAACACCGGCTATTTTTTAGTTGTAGTTGGCCTTGGTATTTGGCAGGCCCAGGCTGGGTTCAAACCTGCTAGCTCTGGTGTATGTGGCTGGCGGCCTAGCTGCTGAGCTACAAGCGCTGAGCCTAGTTTGTTTTCTTTTTTTGTTTTTGAGACAGTCTCAAGCTGTCACCCTGGGTTGAGTGTTGTGGTGTCATAGCTCACAGCAACCTCTTCGGCTCAAGAGATCCTCTTGCCTCAGTTTTTCTATTTTTAGTAGAGACAGGTTCTCGCTTTTGCTCAGGCTGATTTTGAACTTGTGAGCTCAGGCAATCCACCTGCCTCGGCCTCCCAGAGTGCTATGATTTACAGGCATGAGTCACCATGCCAGCTACTTTTGTCATTTTAGAGAGTTGCCCATTGCTTTATTTCTAACAAAATTTAATTCTATTGATACCCATTAGAATATTAAATACTTCAACATGATATACTAGGTGTATTAAGCAAGGAGAAGTCCCTCAAGTAAAGAATACAGTCTGATTTTCTTTTATAAACAATAAACATAACTTTGTTTTTTTTAAGAGTCTCAAGCTTTTTGCCCTGGGTACAGTGCCATGGCATCAGAGCTTACAGCAACCTCTAACTCTTGGGCTCAAGCAATCCTCTTGCCTCAGTTTTTCTATTTTTAGTAGAGATGGGGTCTCGCTTTTGCTTAGGCTAGTCTTGAATTTGTGAGCTCAAGCAATCCACCTGCCTCAGCTACCCAGAATGCTAGGATTACTGGCGTGAGCTACTCTGCCCTGCCTGAAGATAACTTAAAATTTTACAAAATTGACTTTAAAAAATGCAGTCAACGCAGCCAGGCACAGTGGCTCATGCCTGTAATCCCTTGGGAGGCCAAGGCAGGTAGACTGCCTGAGCTTAAGACCAACCTGAGCCAAGAGCGAGACCCCATCTTTAAAAACTGCACTCAACTACATGTTTTATTAAGTTTATCAGCGATCTATTTTTTTTTTTGTTTGTTTGAGACAGAGCCTCAAGCTGTTGCCCTGAGTAGAGCGCCGTGACATCAGAGCTCACAGCAACCTCCAACTCCTGGGCTCAAGCGATTCTCCTGCCTCCACCTCCCAAGTACCTGGGACCACAGGTGCCCGCCACAATACCCAGCTATTTTTTGGTTGCAGCTGTCATTGTTTGGTGGACCAGGCTGGATTCGAACCCAGCAGGTCAGGTTTATGTGGCTGTGGCTGATGCCTTAGGCGCTTGAGCCACAGGTGCCAAGCCTTTTTTGAGACAGTCTCACTTTGTTGCCCGGGGTAGAGTGCCGTGGTGTCACAGCTCTTAGCAACCTCCAGCTCTTGGGCTTAGACGATTCTCTTGCCTCAGCCTCCCAAGTAGCTGGGACTACAGGCGCCTGCCACAACACCTAGCTATTTTTTGTTACAGTTTGGCGGGGGCAGAACCCACCACCCTCAGGTTTATGGTGCCACCCCAGCTATCTACTTCTAAAATGTCTTTATCAGAGCTATTTCTTTAAACTCAATATTTACTCACTCAATGGTTCTCAAAATGAGGAATGTGGCAGCCGGGCATGGTAGCTCACACCTGCAATCCCAGCACTCTGGAAGGCTAAGGTGTTTAGATCACTTGAGCTCACAGGTTTGAGCCAGAGCGAAATCTCATCTCTAAAAATAGCCAGGTGTTGTGGTGGGCATCTGTAGTCCCAGCTACTTGGGAGGCTGAGGCAACAAATAACTTAAGCCCAAGAGTTGGGGTTGCTATGAGCTATGATGCCACAGCACTCTACCAAGGTTAGCAAAATGAGACTCTGTTTCAAAACAAAAATTAAATTAAATGAAGAATGTAAATTTACTTCATTTCTTTTTCTTAGACGGAGTCTCACTATGTTGCCCTCCATAGAGTACTGTAATATCACAGCTCACAGCAACCTCAAACTCTTAGGCTTAAGAGATTCTCTTGCCTCAGCCCTCCAAGTAGTTGGGACTACAGGTGCCTGCCACAATGCCCAACTGTTTTTTGGCGCTAGTTGTCATTGTTGTTCAGCAGGCCTGGGCCGGGTTCGAACCAGCCAGCCTCAGGGTATGTGGCTGGCGCCCTAACCACTGAACTATGGGCACCAGGCCTCAATTCACTGATTTTATACTCAATTATAATGCTTTAAAATTTTTTAGAATACATAAAGACCTGAATTAAACCATTCTCAGCATTTTTCCAGGACTGTTTGCTAAATGGCTTTTTACATAAAGCTGTAAACCTGTCTACCACAGGTACTAAACAAAAATAACTTGAAACTCTGTTTATTTCTTTTTTTTTTTTTTTTTTTTTTTGCAGTTTTTGGCCAGGGCTAGGTTTGAACCTGCCACCTCTGGCATATGGGGCTGGCGCTCTACCCCGTTGAGCCACAACACCGCCCCAGAAACTCTGTGTATTTCTATTCTTTATTTTTTTCACATAATGACATTTTGGTCAATTGAAACTATAAAACCGAGCAAATAAAGTGCTAATGGGACATCACTGTTTTTTCCTTCTCTTATAAGAATCGTTACTATGAACTCGTACTCGCTGGTGCACAGAGGATGCAATTTTCATGCTGTCTTTCTTTGTAAAGGTCTTCTCTGTAGCTCCAGGTTTCCAAAGTAACAACTGTGCATCCTCTCCCCCAGTCAGCAGAGAATCATCCTGCATATTCCAACAGAAAGAACGTACTGTGGCAGTGTGCCCTCCCTGAAGGCTGGTCACATGCATCAGCCCTGAGGTGGTGCAGTTCATTAAGTGAACCTTTCCTTTGTTTGTTCCTCCAATAACAAACAACTGATCCATCTTTTCATGATATATGCCACCAATCAAATAGTCCAAAATACCTTCTTTCATGTTAACTGTTCCTCTGACATCCTGGATGTTCAAACGTGTAATTGGCTCATCGGTATCTAGATGATTCAGATCCCACCAACAAAATCCTTCATCGTGGGTCATGCAGTAAATCTGTTTATAATCTTTACCAGACCAACCAATGCAGCTTACTGATGAAACTGAGTTACAGGTTGTAACCAGTGCATCCTCTTCATTATCAACACTAATATCAAACACATTCACCAGGCCATCAGTTGAACCTGAGACCACCATGTTGGGATTGCTGGGATGGAAACGTACTTGAGTGATGTCATCACTATGTGTCTCCGAGTATGTACCAAGTGGGTCTTGGGTGGTAGACAAACACTGAGAATTCATTCTTGCATCCCAAAATACCAACAACGCATCATCATCAGCTTTTTCAGTACCAGCACAAATGACACGGTCATTACAGTTGATGTCAAAGCTGATAAACACATTGGAAGGGTAACCCTTGAACAGCTGTACAGGTTTTTCCCTGGCTAACCGAGCATCCCAACATTTCACAGTGCCATCAGTACACGCAGAATACACAGTGTTGCGGGAATTTGCAAATCTGACTCCACTGAGATGTCCAGGACGCCCACTAAATTCCTGTAGTATGTTTAACCTTTCTTTATCATATACTCTGATTGATCCATTAGAACATAAAACAGCCACCAAGCTTTCTTGTTCTGTTTGTACAGTCTTTGATGGGTCTATGCCGAGAAGGTAAGTGGGCTCTTCAGTTCCTGAGGAACATCTGTATATGTGCATATTAGCAAATTGCTCCTCAACCTTCTCCATATCAGCAGGAGCATCCAAGGGTAAACTCTGCAATAAGAAATTTAAAAAATTAAAATTAAACTTGAAGCTTCACTAAAATTGCAATTAAATCAAGAACAATTTACTCTGGGGGCTGGCTCAAAAAAACAAACAAAAAAAATAAGAAAGGAGACTTTAAAATTTTAGAGATAGAGTTTCATTTTATTGCCCTCAGTAGAGTGCTATGGTGTCACACAACTCACAGCAACCGCCAACTCCAGGGCTTAGGTGATTCTCTTGCCTCAGCCTCTCCAGTACCTGGGATTACAGGCGCCTGACACAATGCCTGGCTAATTTTTTGTTGTAGTTTGGCTGGAACCGGTTCCGAACCCGCCAGCCTCAGTATGTGGGGCCGACACCCTAGTCACTGAGCCACAGGCACCACCCAAAACGAGACATATTTTATATTTTAATACATTATTTCCTTACTAAGATGCAACTGAAACTCAGTTGTCTGCTAATTCAATCATTCTTTAATACTGATATATATATTATTATATATTATATTATAATTATTTAATTATAGAATTAAAAACATGTCATATACCACTCACTAATTCTTTCTAACTCAAATCCAATTATTGGTCCTACTCACAGTGCTCAGCATTGACCAGAATCTCCACTTTGGAATTGCCTTCTCCTGGCCCAAGCTACTTTATACAATTTTCAGAATCCATATATCGGCAAAAATAAACAAAAACAGTCCCCCAAAGATATCCATGCCTTTTTCTGAAATCTGTGAATGTGTCAGGTTACATGGCAATGGAGAATTGAGGTTGCAGATGGAATTAAGGTTGCTAATCAGTCTAACTGAACCTTAAAACAGGGAGATTATCTGTTATTACATTGGGCCTCCCCAATGTAATATTTGTGAGGCATGCTAGAATATTCATTGATGAAAAGCATGATAGAAAAATGTGTGCTGATGTCACTACACGTGCCTGTTTTTTCTGGCCTTGAACTTGTTCAATATTTAAAGTATCATGGAGAGGCAATCTAGTGTGATGATTAAGAGCACAGTCCCTGAAGCCATAAAGACTAGGTTCAAATCGCACTTCACCATTTGCAAGCTGCTGCAGATGTAATATTGGGGAGGCCCAATGTAATAACAAAGATCTTTAAATGTGGAAGAGGGAGGCCAGATGCAGGGGCTCATGACTGTAACCCCAGCACTTTGGGAGGCCAAGGCAGGAGGACCACTTGAGTTCAGGATTTTCAGACTAACCTGGGTAATATAGCAAGACTCTGTCTCCACTAAATAAATAAATAAATAAATAAATAAATAAAATTAACCGGTCTGTGGTCCCAGCTATTCAAGAGGCTGAGGCAGAAGAATCATTTGAGCCCAAGAAGTTTAAGGCTGCAGTGAAGTACGATTGCACCACTGTACTCCAGCCTGGGCGACAGAAGAAGGCAGAAGGCAGAGGGAGGTGTTAACTGGTTAACTGGGAAGGGCGGACAAAGGTAAGACATCGCAGTTTTTCAGGATGGAGGTCATAAATCAAGGAATGTGGATGGACTCCAGAGACTGGAAAAGGCAGGGAAACATTCTCCTCTGGAGTCTCCAAAACACAGTGCTGCTGACACCTTAATTTTAGCCCAGTGACATCTATTTAGGACTTCTGACCTCCAGAACTATAAGATGAAAAACGTGTGTTATTTCAAGCAACCAAGTTTGTTACAGCAGCACTAGCCAAGTGATAACAATAGAGGATTCCAATGTACAAGCCTGGAGCCAAGCTGGTCAGGCAGCAGCGGCTTGCAAATGGTGAAGTGGGATTTGAACCAGTCTTTCTGGCTTTAGGGACTGTGCTCTTAACCATCACACTAGATTGCCAGTCCATGATACCTTAAATATTGAACAAGTTCAAGGCCAAAAAAATAGGCATGTGTAATGACATTATAACAAATTTTTCTATCATGCTTTTCATCAATGAATATTCTAGCATGCCTCACAAAATTCACATTTTCATTCTTAAGATGAAATGTTTTTTCTGTTGCTTTACTGATTTCTTTCTAAGCATCTGTCTTCTCATCTTTAAGAGAAGAAATGAGTACTAACTCAAAAGGTGTTAGGAGGATTAACTAAAATAACACATGTAATGTGTTCCATAGCATGTCTGGCACATATCACAGGACATATTCAATACATGTAAAATTATCAATACCACCGCCACCGATACCATTAACACCACATGAGGGAAAATTTGGATCTATCAGAGTGGCTCCAACCTGCACAATTATATCAATGGACTAAAAATATTAACAAGTTGGATTTGGGTTCAAAACAGAAAGAGCACTCCTCCCAACTTTTAAATTTTTTTTTTTTTTTTTTTTTTTTTTTTTGAGACAGTCTCATTATGTCGTCCTTGGTAGAGAGCCATGGCATCACAGCTCACAGCAACCTCAAACTCTTGGGCTTTAAGCCATTCTCTTGCCTCAGCCTCCCAAGTAGCTGGGACTACAGGTGCCCACCACAATGCCCAGCTATTTTTTTGTTGTAGTTGTCATTGTTTAGTAGACCTGGGCCAAGTTCAAACCTTGGTGTATGTGGCTGGCACCCTAACCACTTAGCTACAGGTGCCGAGCCAAATTTAAATATTTTTAAAAAAACACAAAAAGCAGAAATAGTAGTACAATGAACACACACAGATCCCTTTACTTCCTAGGTTTACCAATGGTTAATTCCTTAATTTCCTTTTGATCTCTATATACACAGATGCACGCATGATTTTGTGTTCTGTGTGTTTTGAGACAAGATCTGGTTCTGTTGCATGGGATAAAGTGCAGTGGTGTCATCATTCCTCACAGCAACATCAAACTCCTGGGCTCAAGTGATCCTCCTGCCTAAACCTCCCAAGTACCTGGTGCCTGCCAAACAGACCTTTTAATTTTTCTATTTTTTGTAGAGACAGAGTCTTGCTCTTGCTCAGGCTGTCCTCAATTGATCCTCTCACTGTGGCCTTCCAAAGTGCTAAGATTACAGGTGTGAGCAACACTGCCCAGATATTTTAATGAACCACCTCAAAATTAGCTGCAGACAAAATATCACTTTATTCCTAATATATCAGTATACCTCCCCAACTTTTTATACTAATAATTATACTAATATAATTAATATATTAGTAATATATTATATTATTATAATAAGTAATACTAATATAAGTAATATTAGTATATTAGTATTACTCCCCAACCATTTGTTTTTTGTGACATTGATTTCTTTGAAAATTCTGGGCCAGATGTTTTGTAAAATGTCCCACAATCTGGATTTGCCTAATTGCTTCTGGAAGATTAGGTTCCAGTTTAACATTTTTGGTATGAATACTACATAGGTGATACTGAGTACTTTTCATTGCATCACATTGGGGAGGAACATAATGCTAAGTCTGATCCCTTGCGTTACCAGGCCTCTCCATGTTAAAGGGATACTCCTCCCTTTGTTGGTAGTAAATGAACATGAAATGATATTTTGAGACTGTAGCAAGGCTCAAGTAAAGCCTCTTGCTTCAGCCTCCTGAGTAGCTAGGACTATAGGTGCCTGCACAACACTCATCTATTTTTAGATGGGATCTTACTCTTGCTCAAGAAGGTCTTGAACTCCTAAGTTTAGGCAAACCACCCGCCTTTGCCTCCTAGAGTGCTAGGATTACTGGCATGCATGAGCCACTGCAATAGGCCGGGAAATTCTATTTTTCAGCAAACTTTCATTCAAAGATTTCACCACCCGTTTATTATCCTTGCCTAAGCAATGATTATACTGGGATCTGCAAAACGGTTATTTTCTAATTCTTTCTACCTTATCTGGCAAACTTCTATTAAGAAGAGCTTTTTCGGCTTGGTGCCCGTAGCTCAGTGGTTAGGACGCCAGCCATATACACCAAGGCTGGCAGGTTCAAACCCGACCTAGGTCTGCTAAACGACAATGAAAACTACAACAAAAAAATAGCTGGGCATTGTGGCGGGTGCCTGTAGCCCCAGTTACTTGGAAGGCTGAGGCAAGAGAATCACTTAAGCCCAAGAGTTTGAGGTTACTGTGAGCTATGATGCCATGGCACTTTGCCAAGGGCAACATAGTGACACTCTGCCTCAAAAAAAAAAATAAATAAAAAAGAAATCAATTTAACCTGGTTTTTTGTACCCTCAATGAATCCCCATTAAAAAAAAAAAAAAAAAAAAAAAAAAAAAAAAAAAAAATATAATATATCTTAATTTTTTTGAATAAAAAAAAAAAATTAAAATTAATCTATTGCCACACATAGTAA
>CAUYPK010158275.1:0-14076 GCA_963574355.1 Loris lydekkerianus
AGAAGTTCACCAACCCTTGTTTGGTAAGTTAAAACATTTATATTCCAGTGTTTTCTGTGTTTAGTGTTTAATTTCAAAACTGGTAATTTGATTTTGTAAAACTTAGGTGACCATGACTCTAATAACCTTCCCAGTGCATTCGCTATCTGTTTAGACTAGAGATTAATTCTTTTACTGTCTGAATTATAACAAATTTTAGGGGTTCCCCCCTCCTGTTTTCTACAAACTGCTGTTTGTTAAATAATTAAGAGTGTATTTATTAAAGTTCTCTTTATTCCTAAAAAAAAAAAAAAAGAAAAGAAAAGAAACCTCAAGAAAAGAACTTAAGCTCGACCTCCCATTTGATCCTGCAATCCCATTAACTGGGCATCTACCCAGAAGGATAAAAATCCTTTCACAATAAGGACACTTGCACTACACTGTTTATCACAGCTCAATTTACAATCGCCCAAATGGAAACAGCCTAAATGCCCTCCAACCCAAGAATGGATTAACAAGCTGTGGTATATGTATACCATGGAATACTATTCAGCCATTAAAAAAATGGAGACTTTACAGTCTTTGTATTAATCTGGAGGGAAGTGGAACACATTATTCGTAGTAAAGCTTCACAAGAATGGAGAAGCATGAATTCTATGTATTCAAATTTGATATGAGGACAATTAATGACAATTAAAGAGACAGTGGGGATGGGGGAAGGGAAGAGCAGACAGAGAGAGAGAGAGAGGAAGGAGAGGTGGGGGAAAGAGCACAGAGAGGGAAGGAGGGAGGGGAGTGGGGTCTTGGTGTGCGACACACCTTTTGGGGGCAAGGCACAATTGTAGGAGGGACTTTACCTAACAAATGTAATCAGTGTAACCTGATTTCTTGTACCCTCAATGAATCCCCAACAAAAAAAAAAAGAAAAAAAAGAATTAGCCAGACATGGTAGTTGGCACCTGTAGTCTTAGCTACCCCAGAGGCTGGGACAGGAGGATCTCTTAAACCTAAGAGTCTGTGAGCTGGGCTGATGCTCTGGGATTCTAGTCTGGATAACAGAGTGAGACACTGTCTCAAAACAAACAAACAAAAACCATAAGTGTTCATTGCTTACATTTTCTTTAGATGAAAAAAAGTAAGACAGTAAATTATAAATTTATTTCCTAGAAAGCACCAAGCAATTTAACTACTATAGAAAGGATCAACTGGAGTTCAAAAATACCTCACGTCAATCTACCAGATCAATCACTGTACACTTGCCTAAAATTTCAGTAGGAAAAGTTCCTTGAAGTAGAATTGCAGGGTCAAAACTCTGTTGTTCATTTTTACAAATTTTGATAAATATAGTCTTTGCCCTGCTATTTGTATACAAGAGTATTTGTTTCTTTATATTCTTACCGGTACTAGGTATTGTATCTATTACTAGTGAGTTTTTTTTTTTTTTTTAAGTATGTTTTATTTAAACTTAATTTTATTTTGCCATAAATGAGGCCTAATATTTCTTATAGTTTTATTGGTCATCTGCATGTACATTTTAATGAACTGTTTATGTGTTCTTTGCCCACTTTTCTATTAGGAACAATGTTCTCATTTTATAGATGAAGAAACACAGGGCTAGAGAGGTTAAGTAACTTCTTTTTCATGCTATAGTGAGTGAATCATCCTTCTTTGTGGAGTAAAATTTAGGCATCCTTCTATTCTTTCTAATAGGTTATGTAGCAAGTACTACTGCAGTGGAGAGGGAGTGGGTTAGCATGTCAACAAGGTAAACTCACCCAACCCTCTAGTTCATTACCACCACACAAAAAAGGAGAAAAAAAATTTAGGAAGAATATCTGATATTTTAAAAAAATACTGAAATAGTCATGGAAAAAAATCAGAACATTTTGGGTCTTTACCTATATTTTATTCAATTTTTTACAAAGTTTTACTTACCTATGAGAGGTGATTAGCCTCTCTTCAGTGGTTAGTGCCTCTCACTGTCTGATTTTGGTCTTGTAATTTTATCTGAGCTGATAAGATAGAATGTGCCAATGTGCCAGGCAATATGGAGTCATAATGTTTTCAAACAGGAAAGTGCCTGTTCAATAATCATTCCATCATCCTTTACTATTGGAATTTAGATTTTGCATTGGATAGTTGGTGCCTAACTAAAATGTGATTTTCCAGGCTCCCCTGCAGCTGCTGTGTCTGTTGAGGGTAGAGGGTGCACAGTTCTGACCAATAAGTAGTAAGAGAGGGTGGCACCTATGGCTCAGAAGAGTAGGGCGCTAGCCCCATATACTGGAGGAGGCGGGTTCAACTGGCCCTGACCAAAAAAAAAAAAAAAAAAAAAAAAGAGAAAATCCAGTGGGTGAGTCTTTGATATGGCTACTGTTGTTCTGATAAGTGTTTGACTCAGTTGGCACATACTTTCCCTCCTTTTTTCTTCAAAGTCTGGAATGTGCATTCAAGGGCTATGTGAATGGTCATATTGCAAGTAGAGGAATTGCAAGGAGGAAAGCCATACACCAAGGTCAGTAGAAAAGAAAGAACCCAGACCCCATGGGGACCTAGGGACCACTACAGCAGCCCCAGATTGCCTAACTCAATGCTTCCTGTTAGGTGAGAAAAATAAAGCCTTATTCTATTAACATTTTCTTGCATTTTATTACATGATTGAGAAAAATCATTCCAGTATTTATATGTCAGATAGACCAGAGTTGAGAGAAGAGCTATGAAGACTGGCTGCAGTTATCCAGAGATAACATGATAAATGTTAAAATGAAAGTGGCTGCATTAGAAATAGATAGGGACTTTGAAAGTAAGACATTTAAAAACAAACTTGACTTGTGAAAGAATCAAGCAACTCATAAATATGGTGGATAAATGAAGCCTAAATATAAATATAAATATAATTTAACACAGGGAATTAGAAGTGAGGAAAGAATCTACCAAAGTCAATACATTAAATGTTTATAAATCTAATAACAGCTCTACTTCTCTAAAAAAAAAAGAATGCATTGTGAAAGAATCACTGGACTGGCAGTGGGTCAGGAGGACGGCAAGCAAACATATTACCTTCTTTTGCCTCCGGCAACTGTTTCTCCTCAGCATGCAGGAATTGGGAACGTGGAGCCTGGGGGCCACATATAGCCTTCTGTATCCTTGAGTGTAGCCTTTGGACCAAATCCAAATTTTATAGAACTCTTTTAATAAAAAAGTTTTATTAAAAGAATTTGTTCTGTGAAGTTTGGATTTGGTAGAGGGTCCACACTTGGAAATCTGGAGGGCCACGTGTGGTCTTAAGGTGGCAGGTTCCCCACCAAAAGAAAATGATATGGGGTGGGAGGGAGAAGGGTGCATAGTTTTAAAGTGATCACCAAACTGTTAGTTCATATATATTTAAATTTTGTATAGATCTAAATACTGTTAAGAACTGTTCAGTATTTATTTTGGACTAAGGGTCATGAAAAATTTAATGACTGTCCTGAAACCAAGAAAGGTTGAGAACCTCTGCTCTACTATAAAGAGATGGACTTCCTTTAAGAAAGTTAGACAATAAGGTCTACTAAGTTTGAAGAAATTTCAAGTACTCTTTCATTCTGTGCATGTAAAACAATATAAGTTGCTTTGGTTTTCATTAAAAACAATTTTTTTAAAAAGACAGGGACTCACACTGCTATCCAGGCTGGAGTGTAATGGTACAATTAAAGCTCACTGCAGCTTCAAACTCATGGGCTCAAGTGATCCTCCCAGCTCAGCTTCCCAGGTAGCTGGGACTACAGGCGCCACCACACCTGGCTAAATGCTTTTTAAAATTTTTTTGAAGAGACAAAGAGATCCTCTTGTTTCAGCTTCCTGAAGCATAGGGTTGTAAGTGTGAGCCATCATCATGCCTGGCCAAAATTTTCTCATTTTAATACAGTTGAATGTAAGTTCTTTGTTTCATTATATCAGGTCTTTATTTGCTGCCAATCTGCTGTAATACTCTGGGGGTTCAAGGGAAATTTGCCTATGAAGTAATTGCTACTATTCATGCAAAAAACTGACAGCTGAAGAAGAAACAGAACCTCAACTAAAAAAAATAATATAATTCAACAGCTACTGACTCTCATCTTACCTCTATCCCAGTCAGAGGGTAGGACACTGCTCTCCCTTTACAGCAACACTGCTATTTTTAAAATAATGAGATAATGTCTTATATATTCCCAGTGACCAATTCACACAAATGTGACCTTAGGGATTTATCTCCTGATATTTTGAACCATGCTGTCAGTATCCACATGGGATTTACAATGAATCAAAGCAACTACTGTTCACACTACATTACATCTACAATAGAGTGCAATGAGATACCATAGTATTTTCATTTGGTACTTTTAGCCTACAGTTCAGTTCCGTTCTAGTCAATGAAATCCACAATATTTTCTAACTTGAAAGCTTCTGTTTATAATAATGCTTTACAAGGCTAAAATGGAAGAGGAATACCACAAAGGACAATGAATTCTTTGACCTGAAAATCAGGTTAAAAATGCTTTATTTTTAAATAAGAAATCTTCGATGGCACAAAGGAATCATCAACTTATTTAAATAGTGACTGGTGACTAATTAAAGGGAATCGCTGGTATTAGTTTAAAATAAAAACCAAACAAAGCTCTAGCACCTCCTTATGCTTTAAAAGTGAAAACAAAGATATCATAATTAGCAGGATGCAACAGAAATGCACCCAAAGCTAAAAAAGTAGGTGGAGAAGGATAATTCCTTATAGCAAAGGAACTATTTGAAACTAATGACACCCCGGAGGTAACTGTACCAACAAGTACAGTTTAATGTACTATTAAATTTAATATGTAACTTCTATGCAATCTCAGGTACTAAAAAACAACAAACACCTTATCTAACATGATTACAGAGCCAGTGGATTCATTAAAATATTCTATACAACACCACAAAGTAGGGGCCGGTAATTGAAAAGAAGAAAACTATGCTGCCTCCACCTAGGGTCAAATCACAAAGCACTGATTTTCTGCAACACTTACTAAACTCAACTATTTTTTTGTTTATTGGTCCAAAATTAAGTGACCTGATTAGCTATCTTCCAGAAAAAAACAAACTGACTTATCTTTCTCTTTAAGACAATCAGTCCACAGAACTTGACAACAGCGGAGATGTGCTGAAATAGCTATCTTCTAAGCAATCACAGAGATGGGACACTGATGAGCACTGGTGCATCTTAGGTGGTCTCTAGGCTGTTCTTCCTCTGGAGACCATCAGCACTTTCCAGAATGGTGGTTGGGAGACAAAGGGCATTTGCTCACAGTGTCCCCGTATGAAACCTCCCACCTACAACCATGCCAAAGTATTTCTACTGTGATGTGTACATAAAAGTTTACATACATTTTGCAATCTTTTGAGTTCTTTCTAACAGATAGAATTAACAATAAAATAAGTAATTAGCAGAGACCCGCAGGAACCAGAAAGTTTCTTAAACTTTCTGATTAGGCCTCTTTTCACTTCTGGAAGTTACTGACAGCTTTATACCACATTGCTTCATCACAATAGGGCTTCTTTCCTAGCCAAGTAGAGCTGTAGGATCACCTCATAATAATGTCACAATTTAATCCATATCTTGATGTCTTAGAATTGAAAAATTGATGAGTTTAGCTACAATGAGCCTGACAATAAAAAACTAAATCAACAAAAAAATCGGATCTAAAAGTAAAAAGAAATGTCCTCCAGTACAATTTTACATGGAGAGATGGAAATATATAAGCATAATGTGGCTTGTATATTATCACACCAGGAAATTAGTAGCTGAATGAGGTTTACTCCTCTCGTTTCTATTTCAATATTAACGAGTTCAGCAATTACTACATGGAACAAGCCCCTTTAATACCACCTGGTCTACTTCCCAGCAGTAAGTTCCACTCCCAGGCTTGTCATGGCTCATTTAAACAGTACAGTATGCTCCCTCTACAAGTCTGCTCCTAGAGCTTACAGAGTTTAAGATATAATGAGATACGAAGGTGTTTATCATGAGGTAGAAGGGAACTCTGAGCCAAAGCGACAGGAGCTGGATATCATGAGCAGGCTGGGAACAGAAAGTTGTTTTTTCTTTAAGGTATACTGGAAAAATAAATGATAGCATAAGACACACATAAAGTCTGGGAAAAGGCAAAAGTTTGAAGCAGAAGTAACTCTTACAGAAACTTAGAGAACAAGACAAGATTTCAGAAACAGAGATGAGGAATGGGAAGTACATCTTTCATCATTGCCTTTTGCTGCCTTTACAGGTAAAATCGTGGTTTAAGAGTTATAATTTACCCCATCCCATAAGCAATGGCAAAATCCATGTGATGGATTCTGAAGACTTTAGGAAGAAAAAGTATGTATATAAAAGTAATGGCCGACAAAAATTAGAAGAGGAAAGGAGAAAAAAGCTAACTGTAAATAAATTTAATTTAAATTGGAACTTACACTTCTGATAAAGAAGTGACTCAACAGAAAAGGACTCTTCCCTCTTATGTGACACTCATAAAAATAGTACATAAAAACAAAATAACAATTAGGCATCAGGCATTAGCTGAACCAGGAGAAGTGCCAATAATGAAGAAAGAACTTAGTCACAGTGCGGACCGGAGTTTAAGTGGAAAAGGTTTGGAGCAGGAAAGGTGGTAGTGGTAAAAAACTGGGTTATAAGCCTTACTAGCTAAGGACTGGGGCAGACTGCAGGATTCAGGGTCAGGGGAGATGGAACTAACCTCTTTACACAAAGAAATTAAAGAAATTCAGAAAGGTTGGCTCCATCTGTAAAAATAAAGATTTTGAGAAAACCTCTGCATACTAGCCCAATGAAGCTATGTTGAGAGGGAGAGGGTCACTTAGGAAAAATCACTGGTACATGAGAGACATGCAGAAACCTAAGCACAGAAATTAATATAAAAACTGGTCCATAAACAGTGAACATATTGGGCTCCCACAGAGACAAACTCGAAGCTGATCCAGAGGAAAAGGACTCCCAAGGAAAGTCGCTCCACAGATCACTAACCATGAGAAAACAAACCAGTGAAGGGAAGTTAATAGTTACGACAAACAGGAGATTTCACATCGTAAAACCTAGAAATAATAGAACTGCATGAAAGGGCCTTTAAATAAGTTTAACAGAAGTTCTCCCAACAGAAGGTCAAATATTGGATTCTCTAGATTAACCAGTATCTTTTTTTTCTCTCTTCCAATAAATTCACTGATGCCCAAGGCACATTGAAAGATTGCAACTAGGAGATAATTGAAGAAGACTCTATTGGCTGCTTAACCAGCACCCATACTTTCATTTTCCTACCTTTTCCCTTTTAGCCTTTGTTCAGGTATCCACCTGTTATAGCATGACTCCAAGATAAATACTATCTCTAGACCTCAGCGGTAGATACTGAGTAGTCTAAGCCCAAAAAGACAATCCCACTTTCCCTTCCCCATGATGCAGCATGTGACTCAGTCTGGCCAAACACATGCTGAGTAGAAGCCCACTGATGAAGGAGAGTGAAGGTAACGACGCTGTAAGAAAGATTTTCTTATACCTGAGAAAGAGACCTAGGAGCACTCGGAAATTATGGCATTATCCTGATATCAGCCTGAGGATAAAATAAATGGTCATTGGATTATTTTAAAAATCTTTACTGCAGTTATATTCTGTCTTCCATGCTTTCCTTTAATAGACTATGTTTCCTCACAAGGCAATAATATTGTAAAATCAACAATGGGTACCTCTCCATCACCCCCCAACTTTGTGAAATAAAACCAGCAAACCCTAAAAAACACATAGATTGAAAAGAAAAGCCCAGAAACCAAAACACTTTTATAATACGCAAGAAAAAAAGTGTCTATCAAACAACCATGTTTATAGCTAATTAGATCCTCAGAAAAATTTTTTGTAGCTTTCTATTATAAGTGAAAACATTCAAGTAACTTGGAAACAAAAGTATGGCAAATGTAAAGAAAATAAGAAAGTAATTAATAATAGAATAAACCCAAAGGAATAAAAATAAATACAAAACAGAGTCAACAAAATCAAATATGGCTCCTTAAAAAGAAATATAAAGTAGCTATTCTTCTGCCACACTGAACAAGAAAAGAAGATAAAAGTTAAAGAGTGTAGGAATAAAAAGGGCATAAATATAGTACAGATTTAAAAAGCACTCACCAATTAGAAATGATAGTATCAGACTGGTAGGTGAGTGAGAAATAAAATTCTACTGTAGCAAGTCACTGAAAGTTTGGGACTGGTTTTTTATAGCAGCTTGTGCTACTTTAATAAAACTAATAAGGATGCAACAGAGTATACACAGCAAATTTTAAAAAATAACCTTTACACGTGCTGCCAACAAAAATTTAGAAAAGTTAACAGGAAAATATCATTCATAATAGCAACAAATGGGAAATCTAGGAATAAATCTAACATGCGATAGACATCAGAGGACTTTATTAGCAAAATGCGCAAGACATCAGTGAAAGTCATAAAAGAGAACTTAAGCGGACAGACAAATAGGTCACATTAAGGGATAGAAAGACTCAAATTTTGCCTAAATTAGTATATAAATTAATGGAAATTTCTATTGAGATCCAAAAAGGATTTTTTTTTTAAAGGAACTAGTCAATATCATTATAAAATTACATATAGAAGAATAAAGGTTCCAGACGTTTCTGACAAAGAACACTAAGGAGAGACTTGTTCTACTCTGTATCAGAATTTAAAAAAACAAAACAAAAAAACACAATAGTAAATAAAACAATAACAAACTAGCATAGCAATAACAAATAGGTGAATGGAAAACTATACAGAAACTAGAAATGGAACTTACTATGTCATACAGGAGATACTACAATTGGCTTTCCACTGGGAGACACTAAAATTAAAAACTCTGCTCACAAGAAACTCTTCAGATATATAAAAAACTTACATGTGGTGCTGTGGCTCATGCCTGTAATCCTAGCACTGTGGGAGGCAGGCGTGGAAGGATCCTTTGAACTTAAAAGTTTGAGATCAGCCTGAGCACAAGTGAGATCCTGGCTCTACTAAAAATAGAAAAATCAGCTAGGCCTTGTGGCAGGTGCCTGTAGCCCCAGCTACTCAGTAGGATGAGGCAGAAAGATTGCTTGAACCTAGGAGTTTGAGGTTGCTGTAAGCTAGGCTGACACCACAGTACTCTAGCTTGAGGCAACAGATTAAGACTCTATCTTAAAAATAAAGAAAAACAAAGAAAGAAAAGAACCACTATAGGCAATATAGCAAGACCCTATCTCTAAAAAATTTTTAAAAACTATATGTAAAAATAAAACTTTAACAAGTACATAAACAAGTCTCCTAAAATTTAATATCTCTCCCATGATGTTTTATCAAAATATGCAGCCCACTAATATTGGCTGTTTATGTTTATATTCAACCATAGCAAAAGCCTATGTTTTTCTCTGTAACAATCTTTTTTCAGAAAATGTGTGTAAGTCTGAGATGTGTGACAGCAGAAAACATACTCTCTCAATGAGTATTTTGTCCCCATCCCCGAGCGTAGTTAGGAGCATCTTGTAAGTCTAAGAAACAAGGCAATGACACTTTAAAATATCTAAAAACTAAAATGAAACAAAACAAAACAAAACATGGAGCTGAGTGATGAGGGACTAGTGTTGACTGAAAAAGTTCAGGCAGGTTTCTTTACAGGCAATGTCATTTGGTGTGAGCCATCAGAAAAGGATGGAACTGTACAAAGCAAAATTATGAAAAAAGTAGGCAAGATAAAACAGTTTTAGCAAAAGCATGAAGGAAGAAAACTATAAGGTAAGAATAAATAATAAGATGATTCTGGAGAATGGAGATAATAAATATCCAGAGAAACAGAGCCAGAAATGTATCCAAGAACAAATTTATGGAGGGCCAAATGAAACATGAAACTTCTGGGGGTTTCTAAACATAAGTGTAACATAATTAGATTTATGTTCCTAATGAAAGTAGAAAACATTTCCATTGAGCAACTTGTTAGGAAAAAATGTTCTGAATACACACCTACGTATTAGCAAGGTCACCACAGTACTTTTATCCAGTTCATATTCAAGTCAGTGATAGTGATTACATGCTTGTCCCCAAAGATGAAAAAAGAGAATAAAAATAAATGAAAACTACTACATTTATAGGAAAAGAAACGATGGTATGAAATGAATATATCTAACACCTGCCTTTTACCAAAAGAAAAAATAGTAACAATGGAGATCCTGGTTCTTTCTTTTAAAAGTTATTATATAATACCTATACACATATCTGAATCAATTATACTTTTCTGAGCCATGCGTGGTGGTTCACATCTATATTCCTAGCACTTTGGGAGGCTGAAATGTAAGAACCACTTGAGTTTAGGAGTCTGAGATTGCAATGTGCTACCATGATGCCACCGCACTCAAGCCCAGGCTAAAGAGCAAGACACACACACACACACACACACACACACACACACACACACACACATCGTGCCAAAAATACATATACAGATTTTATGAAAGGAAAACTGTATTAAATTTGTAATACTCAAATCACATTTGTTGCAATTATAAGAGGTCTCAATTTGACTTGTGTTCATCTTTTGTTATTACTATATATTATCACAATTTCAATACAGTTTTTTCCTTTCTTAAAATGTGTATATATTGTTTGGCACCATCTGTATATATGTAAATACATTTCTGAGAAAAGAGAACTATCCTATTTTACTGTCACTCATTGTTTTTACAGTTTTAACTCCCATCTACAGGTTTTGACCATTGGATAAAGACAATTTTGCAATCTTGAAGGTTGCAAAAATATAAATGAGTTAAGAAAATACAAATAGGCATGACAAAAAGGTAAAAATAAGAAATAATGAAAGAAAAGGAAGGTATGCAGGATAGATACAGCCCAAGACAAAGCAACACTAAAGGAATCACAATATACTGTGGCTATGCTGGGTTAGAAAGAGAACACCAAACACAATGCCAGAGCCCCAGATGGCAGATGTATTCTTGTTGGTTCTTTCCAAATACCCACACTGCTACATGGAAAACTCAAGCTTAATGTCAAGATCAAGAGTTTCTTCTATCCCTGCTAACTAGTAATCACCTTAGTCTAAAAAGTAATAATATATATAATCTGGAAAATGCATGGTCATAAACATATCGAGAAAAAATAACTTCACTCTGTTGAAAATTATGCCAATGATGGCTCGGCGCCCGCTGTTCAGTGGTTAAGGTGCCAGCCACGTGCACTGGGCTGGTGGGTTGGAACCCGGCTAGGGCGAGCTAAACAGCAATGACAACAATAACAAAAAAAAAAATAGCCGGGTGTTTGGTGGACGCCTATAGTCCCAGCTACTCGGGAGCCTGAGGCAAGAGAATCGCTTAAGCCCAAGAGTCTGAGATTGCTGTGAGCTGTAACGCCATGGCACTCTACTGAGGGCGACATAATAAAACTCTGTCTCAAAAAAAAAGAAAGAAAAGAAAAAAAGAGAAAAGAAAAAAAGACAGAAAATTATACCAATGTCAATGGGGGAATTACGTCATCTTGTGAAGAAAAGGCAAAGAAAAGAATGAATCCAGCCACAATTGCTTTCACATCCATGTCAATGTCATTCTCTGCTAAAGTGAAAGCTTTAGAATGAAAAACCATTCCCTCTGAGAATGGGTTATGTATAAAATTGGTATGTATTTTCCACAGCAACTATTCCTAACCAAATAGGCATCTTTTACTTAATTTCCTAGAACCTTAAACCACAGAGAAAACATGAACTCTGGGTCTAAACAATATTCAATCTTGAAGATCTAACTCATAGACAAGACAAATGGTATAATGGATTTTTAAAAACAACAGTTGGTTTGGTTAAATATCCTCTCAGAATACTTTACTTTGAGAATAAAATAAATATAATTTAAAATATTTACTGAGTGCCAGTTATGTGTTATACATTGCACTTGTTTCTGGGGATTCAAGATGAACCACATTTGTGAATAAGAAACATCTCAGGGAAGATGATGAAAGCTTATAAATAAATGACTATAATATAATGTGTTAAATCCTACAGAAACAGATTAAACAGAAATTTAACTATCATTATAAAATCTTACACAAAAACTACTTTGCACCTAAATATCTTTTTTTCATCATGGAATTATTTACTTTTATTTGTTTTTGAGACAGAGTCTTGCTCTGTTACCTGAGCTAGAGTACAGGTGTATCATCATAGCTCACAGCAACCTGAAACTCCTGGGCTCAGGTGATCCTCCTGCCTCAGCCTTCCAAGCAGCTAAGACTACAGGCATCCACAGCCACATGGCTCATTTTTTCTATTTCTGGTAGGAACAGGGTCTGGCTTTTCTCAGGTGGGCCTTAAACTCTTGACCTCAATTGGTCCTCTAGCCTCAACCTCCCAAAGTGCTAGGATTACAGGTGTGAGCAACCACACCCAGTGTATTTTCACTTTTTTTTTTTTTTTTTTTGGAGACAGAATCTCAAGCTGTCGCCCTGAGTAGAATGCTGTGGCGTCACAGTTCACAGCAACCTCAGATTCTTGGGCTTAAGAGATTCTTTTGCCTCAGCCTTCCAAGTAGCTGGGACTAAAGGTGCCTGCAATAACACTGGTTATTTTTTGTTGTTGCAATTGTCATTGTTGTTTTAGCTGCCCAGGGCCGGGTTCGAACCCACCATCCCTGCTGTATGTGGCTGGCACTGTACTCATTGAGCTATGGGCTCTGCCCTGTATTTTCATTTTTTAATGGTTCTTTTTAAAGAACAGTTTTTAATCCTGATCAAACATAATCTATCAATTTTCTTCTTTTATGTTAGCATATGTTATATACTGAAATTTTTATGTATCTGGAAGTTTCCTGTTCCAGAAGATTGTAGTTTTACCTATTATGATTAGTTCTAGTATTCATTTTGAATTAATTTTTGTTATGTGTTATTAGGTCCTTGTTTCATTTTTAACAATTTCTTTTTCTTTTTTTAGAGACAGAGCCTCACTTTGTCACCCTGGGTAGACTGCCGTGGTATCACAGCTCACAGCAACCTACTGCTCTTGGGTTTAGGTGATTCTCTTGCCTCAGCCTCCCAAGTAGCTGGGATTACAGGTGCCCACCACAACGCCTGGCTATTTTTTTGTTGCAGTTTGGCCGGGGGTGGGTTTGAACCCACCACCCTCGGTATATGGGGCCGGTGCCCTACTCACTGAGCCATAGGCGCTGCCTGATCCTTATCTCATTTTTACCCTAAAAGCATCAATTAGTAAATGCATCATTTGTTGAAACAACAATTGCTTCTTCCCAATAAATTACATTGGTGCCTTTTACCATATATATGTGGATCTATGAGGTCTGACAATTAAGTTTGTGAACTCATCCTAGAGAAAGTGCTACATACCTCATTGCTGAATATCACTGTGGTAGTCACCTTTGAATACCCCCTGCCCACCACCTTCCTGGACCCTTAGGAAGCTATACACAAACATCAATGCCTAGTTCTCCCTTCAAAGCAATTTTGGAACTCTTTTTCTGGAATGGCCATCAGAATTGTTGTCATATTATCCTTGATGTCCTGAATGTCATCACAGTTGTCTTCCTTTCAGTATTTCCTTTATCTTAAGGTAAAGAAAAAAGTCATTGTAGGCCAGCCATGGTGGTCTCACTGTATGCCTGCAATCCTAGTACTCCGGGAGGCAGAGGTAGGAGGACCGCTTAAACTCAGCAGTTTGAGACCAACCTGAGCAAGAGCAAGACTCTGGCTCTAATAAAAATAGAAAAATTAGCCAAGTGTGTTGTGAGCACCTATAGTCCCAGCTACTTGGGAGTCTGAGACAAGGGAATCAAACTAAGAGTTTGAGGCTGCTCTGAGTTAGGCTGATGTTGTGGCACTCTGGCCTGGGACAACAGAGTGAGACTCCGTCTCAAAAAACAAACAAACAAAGAAAAAAAAGGTCCTCGGGGTCAGATCACTTGACTAATAGAGGCAAGTAAAATAACTTGAAATTTTTCTTTCTTAAGATCTCATGACTAACAGAGGCAAGTAAAATATGAGTGATTCATGACAGCCCTTAATAAAAGGCTATCCTA
>CAUYPK010158277.1:0-23981 GCA_963574355.1 Loris lydekkerianus
GCTTTTGCACAGCCAACAGCACAGTAAGTAAAGCAAACAGACAACCTTCAGAATGGGAGAAGATTTTTGCAGGTTATGCTTCTGACAAAGGTCTGATAACTAGAATCTACAGAGAACTCAAACTAATCAATAAGAAAAGAACTAATAACCCCATTTCTATGTAGGCAAGAGACTTGAACAGAAACTTCTCTGATGGAGACAGGTGTATGGTCTACAAACACATGAAAAAATGCTCATCATCCTTAATCATCAGAGAAATGCAAATAAAGACCGCTTTCATCTAACTCCAGTAAGATTAGCCCACATCACAAAATCCCAAAACTACAGATGTTGGCATGGATGCAGAGAGAAGGGAACACTTCTACACTGCTGGTGAGAATGCAAGCTAATACGACCTTTTTGGAAAGAAGTTTGGAGAGCACTCAAGGAACTGAAAGCAGACCTACCATTCGATTCTGCAATCCCTCTTGTAGTTATATACCCACATGATCAAAAATTATTTTACAATGAAGACATCTGCACCAGAATGTTTATTGCAGCCCAATTCATAATAGCCAAGATATGGAAATAGCCCAAGTACCCATTGACCCATGAGTGGATTAACAAATAGTGGTATATGTACACCATGGAATATTATGCAGCCATAAAAAAGGTGGAGACTTCACTTCTTATGTTTACCTGGATGGAGCTGGAACATATTCTTCTCAGTAAAGTATCTTAATAATGGGGAAAAAAGTATCCAATGTACTCAATACTACTATGAAATCAACATTTAATCACCTACACACTTAAATGAATGGCAAAACATAACTATAGTCCAGAAAGTAGAAGGGAAGAGGAGAGAGAGGAGAGGGAAGGGGGATCGGGGAGGATGGAGGGTATTTGGGGGGACCTCACCTAATGTGCATGATGCAATGGTACATTTCAAAACTATTAAGAAATGAGTATAAGTGTGATAGATGTGTTACTTAGATCAAATGTAAACATTTCACATTGTATATCAAAGTAGTACCCTGAACCCCATAAATGCATCAATGTACAAGGTTATGATTTAATAAATACAATTTTTTTTAAAAAAAAAAGCACTTGACCTCTATGTACTTCAAATTTCCCATCTATAATCTGGAGATTATGATACTAGAGATGCCTTCTATAGTGGGGATTGTAACGTATTAGATTACTGATCCACACATATTCACTTGCTTCCCTTCTCCACCTCCATGGGAGTATACTTCTCCTTATTGATGTTGAGCTTGGCTATATGACTTCATCAGGTTGGTGGAATATGGGGAGAAGTAACAATAAGCAAGTTTCATACGTTAGACCCCTTTGTAATAATGAAAATACATCCTGCATATCAGATATTTACGTTACGATTCATAACAGTAGCAAAATTACAGTTATGAAGTAGCAACGAAAATAATTTATGGTTGGGGGTCACCACAACATGAGGACCTGTATTAAAGGGTCATGGCATTAGGAGGCATGAGGAAGGCTGAGAACCACTGCTAGACCTTAAGAAGCATCACATGTCTCTATCTCTACCTTGAGAGCCTCCAACCTCCATCTGTTCCAGAAAGCCCCTGAGCCTGGAATGAACATATGAGGCAGAACCAACCCAGCTAAATCCACCCCAGATCTGCAAGCTGAAGCCACAATGGCCAACCTGCAGACCTACTGTGGACATGAGAATAAATACTTACTATTGTCTGCCTCTGAGATGTTTGTGGTTGTTTGTCACACAGCAAACACTAACTAATGTAAGAACTGAATTAGTAACTGACTCATAGTAAACACTATACATAGGCTTGAACATGCATTTCCTGGACTCTGGTCCCTCTTCACCTAAAACAGCTCCTGCCCCGGAGATAGTCTCAATTGTTTTCTCACAGCCACAGAGCCCCATCCACTGCCCCAGGTAATCCCTTTCCTGAAAACCTCATAAATAAATTTAAAGTAATAAGGTATGACTAGTTGATGCATTTGCCTTGTATTATGTTCTATCCGTATATCATTTACTTTTAGCTAAATATACTGGGTGGTGGAAGGAGGGAGGATGTGGAAAGCGGTTTCATAAAAACATGACCATTGCTCCTGAAGGAAAAATCTTCTTCAGCTTGCACTATTGATGATTATGAGTGCTTTTTTTTCAGCAATTAAACTTGCTACAAATAAACACCTGCTTGTACAGTCCTATTCTGTTAGTGTCAGACTTCTAAGCTCCCAGATTAGGTTGTAAGGTCATGAGCAGAGGAACTGTGTCTTATCATCCACCTCCACAGCACTGGGTCTAGGGCTGTACATGTCACAAGGAAGAACTTGCCAATTGGATAAAGCGTCACAAGGCACCCAGATTCCTAGCCAGTCACCTGTCATTCTGAAAGTATTCAGTGATTGCTTCCGTGGGTCAGGTTCCCAGGAGCTCCACCTTAAAGCAGCCTCAAATGGTCCCACAGCAACTCCAGAGCCAAGATGGCCATTCAGAGTTGTCCCACCTATATTGGCAAGGGGGCCAAGTATTTATCCCCCCATTGGTCAGCCTCTGGCTGGGGACTGCCTCTGGGAAGGGGTGATGGCCAGAAGTGAGGTTCTTGTTCACTGAAGGCAGTTACTAGAAAGGGATTCAGCTGAAAGCCATAAGCCAGGTGCTCTCAGCTACAAAGAGCCTGTTGCTGTGGGGATCAGAGCTCAGGCCTAAAGGAGGAAGCAGAGCAGCATTGGAGTCCATGAGGCATCAGGCATGTATAATAACTATTAGGCTGACTCATACGAAATTGCTAACATTCAAATGTTTTCACCTCCAAAATAGGTGATTTTACATAATTTCATATAGTACTATCATGAAAGTCCTCTACATTGTAAGGAATACTTCCATACAAATTACTGTATTTGATTCTCACATCAACCATGTAAATACGTGTTCTTATCAAAGGTTTGCTATGTCTGAGAAAACCAAAGCCGCAGAGGTCTGGGGTCCTGCCCAGTCACACATCTGCTGACTTTGGATCTCATGGCTAGACCCAGATTCTGTTTTCAAACCCAAAAGTCTCTCTCTCTCATATCTCACTGCATAGGGAAAGAAACTCAATCTGCACCCTTGAATTCCTTTCCCTCTACAAGTTTTATTGCCACATGACCTCCAAATGTGAAAATAACAGATAAGCCAAGCACAAATCACCATTCTTCCAGTTCTAACAAGATCCTCTTAGCCAAAGATTCCATTCCTAGATGTAAATACTCTGTCCTGGGCTGGAGGGAGGAGCCTCTCTCAATGGAATTGCCCTCATAGACAGATACCCTCCCCCTTCCTCTGCCAGTAGAGTTCACAGAGCTTGCCCATCTCTGCTATTTCCCAGTGGGAGTGTATATATGTATAACTGTGGGATATATATATGCAAACTGTTAAAATTGTCTTTCTGAGCCCCTAATGCAACAGACCGAGTCTGTCCTGTGGTGACACTAGAAATACCACAACAGGTGGAGCAGGAGCAGGGCTCTTGGGGAAATGCATGAGCTGCGCCATCCACACAGGCTTCTAAATGGCCCCAAGGTGGGAACACACACACCGTCCTCCCATCTGGGTAGAGCAAACCATGCACATCTTCTAAAACAGGTGGGTGTTACAGGTTGGTTAAAGACTTACTCTCTGGTGCACTGTCTCATCCAAGCCAATTAAAAGCAGTTTTTGCATACCGGCAGCTAGGAGGTTGGGTTAAGCTCTTACTGAACTTGACTGCTGTTTTTTTTCTCTCCTACAAGGCCTGTGGGTGTCTTGGGTTTTCTTGCATTTCACTTGCATTAGCATAAACAGCCCTCCAGTTAGTAGTGCTTTCAAAATAGTAAATATTTTCTGGGCATTCATGCTTCATCCCCTTCAGAAAGTCCTGCTGTTATTTTTATTACCTTAGTTTTGTCCATAGGAAAGGAGAACCCAGAGTAGAAAAGGTTCCCAGTTACGCTGATTCTAGGCTGAGTATTGTCAGTCTCAGGGTGCAGATTTTTAAAGCAAAGAGGAAAAAACTGTGGCTCTGCCAACGTTTTCTGGACTTCCAACCCAACAATCCCCTCTTCTTCTTGTGAGTGACTGCTCTGCCTGCTGCCACATGCAGGCCCACAGCAGCCAGGGTGATAGGATGAGGGAGCTTTAGACCCAGCTGTGTGACCTCACAGCTGGTAAGGGGCCTGTGTCAGCTTCAGCCTCCACACTGTAAAACGAGCTTGACAGAGTCCTTCTGGCAGCGCCAGGGCCAGGATTGGAGGTCACCGCACGAGGTTGGTGCTCGGTAAACAGTGGCCAGTTTCAAATGTGTTGTCCACCCCAGGCAGATGCACTTCAGGAATGCTGGCGGCTCATCCCGCTGGCGACAAGGCAGCAGGAGGCCAGGGTGAAGTGACTCCCTGGTGCAGACTCGGCAGAAGAGAGGACCCCTTTTCCAGGAAGGTGGGCCCAGAACTATTCCATGAGAACTTTACACAGCATCCCCAAGGTCAAACTTCCTACAAAGGTTCTATGCAGAACAAATTGTTTTCCACCCGGCAGTGTACCAGCCAGTGGCCCAGGGAACCTGGTATGCCAGCTTCCCATGCTTTCTAGAAGTGAGGAAGGAGTAAAGCAAAAAAAAAAAAAAAAAAGAAAGAAAAAGAAAAAAAAAGAAAGAAAGAAAGAAGAAAAGAAAGAAAAAAGAAAGAGAAAAAGAAAAAGAAAAAGAAAAAGAAAGAAAAAATGCTGACTTTTGATGACCCAAAAGTATACTTCCTCCATTTAGTGTGACAATAGGTCTGGGCACTAGAAAACCCATCAGGAAGATATGGGCTAGATGTGTACCTTCTGTACAACACTGGGACAAAATAGGACAGCAGCCCTAGAGAAAAGCTGTGTAAAGAATGACCAGCCCGGTCAGAGCCTCCTGGGGAGGGAAGGGCGGGCGGCGCCCGGCCGGGGAGGAGCTTCGGGAGCAAAGGCTCCAGTTGTCCCTTCCTTCTGCCCTGCCCCCTCCCAGGTCCCTCCCGGCCCCTCCTCCCGGCCCCCTCCCGGCCCCTCCCGGCCCCTCTCCACCCCCTCCCGGCCCCACAGCTGTTCCCGAAAGTCTCGGGGACTGGAAAACCCTCGGCTTTTTGCCCCGGCGGGAGGAGAATTGAGGCGGAGGGTGCAGTCTGCCGGCTCCCTAGCTCGCAGCCCGCGGACACCGAGGCTGTGAGTACGTGAACACAGCGCCTCTCGGAGCTGCAGCCCCACAAACCATAAGGACAAAGTGACACGTGTCGCACTCGACCTTAGAAGCGCATCTGAGAATTGCAAGAACACAGTGGCCTGGATTGGGCGGAGGGCTCAGACCACGTCCCCACCGGTTGTCATCCTGCGGTGTCACCGCGCTGCTCTCGCGGGCCGCCCCGCACTGGGGTGGTTGAGCCCCTCACCTGCCTCCAGCCCCTCACCTGCCGACTGCCGGGCAGGCGCTGGGCTCCGGGCGACCCAACATTACCTCTTTTTTTTTTCTTTATTCCACAGAGAAGACAGACATTCAGAGAGGTTTTCAAGGCAGCATAGGCTCTAGGTGTTAAACCCAGATTTCAGTGGGGTCTGTCTAGCTCCTTTTCTCCTACATTGCCACAAATTAGATGGGGTGACCAACCGCGACTGGTCAGCCAGCCTCTCCCCGTAGCTCACGTCTCTTTCCCAGGCAGTCCAGGCCAGGGCCGGCTAAGCCACCCAGGTCACTTCTGCTTCTTCGCGGGGATCATGGGCAAACCGCGAACCCCCGGAACCCCGCGGCGTCCCCTCCAGGCTTCCTGCGCTGCCCCTGGCTGTGGGCCAGCTGGGCCAGCGCAGTAACAGACCGTCACTCCTTCAGTTTCTGCAGCAGGACAGCAGCCCTTTCTTTAGATAGTTTGGACTGACCCACCACCGCCCTCCCCTTCTCCTCTGGCTGAACTTCCCCAGATCCCCTCTTCCCTGCTCCCATTCCCCCAGCCCTCCGCGGCTCTGGCCATCCCAGCGGTGCCTGAGAGACAGACTTGGAACTCAGCCTCTGAGAGCTGAGTGTAGTGAGGATCAGATGGAGTCAGACGGGCAGGTCCCATATGACCTTCACCTCCTGTCTTCCATCCTTGATTTGTAAACTCAGCTTTAATCTAAAAGTGAATATCTTGAGTAGTTTAGGGCAATTGATCTGGGAGATTAACTTTTGAATAGGAATGTTATAATATGAGTCATAAGTTGTGTTTTGTTTTGAGACAGAGTCTCACTTTGTTGCCCTTGGTAGGGTGTTGTGGAGTCACAGCTCACAACCACCTCTAACTCTTGGGCTTAAGTGATTTTCTTGCCTCAGACTCTCAAGTAGCTGGGACTGTAGGTGACCACAGCACTCCAGGACTAGGTTGGTCTTTCCCTTTTTATCTCCAGTCAAAAAGTTCACACTTTCTTATGATCTTTCTTATGAAAAAGCACAACTATAGCCCAGGATGAAGGAGAAGGGGGGCGGAGGTTGATAGAGGGAGGATGAATGGTGGATAAATATTGCAAGGGTACAAGTCAGATCTTTCAAGTACAGAACATAAATGTCTTAACACAGTAATTAAGTAAATGAGGTGAAAGCTATATTAATTAATTTGATGTAAGCACTCCAAATTGTATAAAAAAAAACACATTGTACCCCACAAATGCATAAATGTATTCATGATCTATGTGTATATGACTAAATAAAAGGAAAAAAAAAAGTTCCAACCCATAGGTACCTTTTTTACTGGCCAATTTGAATCAAGCGGGAGATGCTGTTCCAGCCCCTACAGAAATACAGGATTTCACAAAAGTGGAAATTTCCGAGTTCCAGGAAGTTAAGTCTACAAATTCCCAAGAGCTGCGTCACCATGGAGAGAACCCTGCAGGTATATCCTTGTGGTCTCCTTGAGAAGGCCTGTTCTCCTAAACCTTATGCTTCTCAAGTATCCTCTCTCAGAGGCAGATGGATCACTTGAGCTCAAAGGTTTGAGATCAGCCTAACCAGACAAGATCCGGTCTCTACTAAAAACAGAAGAACTGGCCAGACATTATGATAGGTGCCTGTAGTCCCAGCTACTCAAGAGCCTGGGGCAGGAGCATTCCTTGAGGCCAGAAGTTTGAGGTTGCTGTAGGGCAACAGAGTGAGACTCTGCCTCAAAAAATAAATAAATATGTGATAGAGAAAGAAAAAGAAAGAAAGAAAGAAAGAAAGAAAGAAAGAAAGAAAGAAAGAAAGAAAGAAAGAAAGATAGATAGATCAGGGAAGTAGAATGACTTCACCGATATCATCAAGAAGTCAGCAGGCAAATACAAAAATCAAACCAGGAGTCCTAGCTCAAGCCCAGGCACTCCTCTTTCCATCAAGTTGGATTTAAAAGGGGTAAGTTTGCCAAACAACCCCTGAAATAGAGACAATGGACCGTGTACGGAGCCGAGCTCCTGTGCAGAGCTCCAGCCTCCAGTCACGGAGCTCCTGATGGATGAGCCATCACTCCCCACATGGAGACCTTGCAGTAGTCAGAATAGTTTTCTGGGGCTCTCAGGTCCAGGACTCAGCTCTCTGTTCCCTCAATTCCTCCTCCAGTGTCCTGAAAGCTCCTTCTAGGGCAACATTAATACACACACTGGTTTCTACCCTTGAGGGACTTTGGGGTTATGTTTCCCAAGGAAAGTTCAAGTGTGTCTGAAGGCCAACTTGTGGCTGGAAGGTAAGTAGTACATGCTGGGGTAACTACAGAAAATGAAGTGAAGAAAGAAGTTCTGGCTTCCGTTCTCAGCTATAATTAAGTTGGAAACAACAAAGAGAGTATTTCTACTCTCATTTCCTGGCCTTATGAGGCTTGATGCTTATGCATGGCCAGGAACCTATTGGTGAGGACGACTAATTAGACCTAGCTCCCCTGTGCCCCAAATCCCAGCTCTCTCATCTGACCTGAGTATCCTGCATGAAATGTGTTATGGTGAAGAAGTCAAGAGGTCATTTTGGCAGCAAACGCCTTTAGTAATGTATTTCTTCACTTACCCAGGTCTCATCTAGATACTTTACATGTGCTAATCCCTTTAGCCTCAAAAGAGTCTTATTAAGTAGATCCCATTGTCTTCATTTAAAAGAAGTCTCACTGCACACTATTAAAGCTTAGAGTGAAGGTCAGCCTTGGCCAATGAACTTCTGAGTGTCAGAAGTATGCTACCTTGAGTGGCACCTGTGGCTCAAAGGAGTAGGGCGCCAGCCCCATATGCTGGAGGTGGTGGGTTCAAACCCAGCCCCGGCAAAAAACTTCAAAAAAAAAGAAAGAAAGAAAAGAAAAGAAATATGCTACCTTAAACTTCTGAGTGTTGGAAGTTAGCTACTTCACTAACACCGGTAGAGAGAGCTTGTCTCTATGACTGGCGTTTGATAGTTCTTGCTGCCAAATACACTCAACATTTTAGAAGAATTTCCATTTGTACCAACTAGCTCAAGTGTTAAATCTTTCTGCCCTCATCTAAGCATCTCCATCATAAATCTGAAGAGGATCTGGGAGAAGCTTCTGTTAGTAGCTTGTGTCATTGTTGCCATTGAAAACCCTGCTGATGTCAACGTCACATCCTCCAGGAACACTGATCAGAGAGCTGTGCTGAACTTTGCTGCTGCCCCTGAAGCCACTTCTATTGCAGGGCACTTCACTCCCAGAACCTTCACTAACCAGGCCCAGGCAGAGTTCAGGTTATTGATCCCAGGGCTGACCATCAGCCTGTCACAGAGGCATCTTATATTACCTGCCTACCACTACTCTGATGTAGTAGATGCTGGCCAGGGAAGTTCTCCTCCTCTGTGGCACATCTCCCGTGAACACCTGTGGGAGGCCATGTCTGCTCTCTGCTTCTACTGAGACCCTGAAGAGACTGAAAAGAAAGAGTGGGCCGCCACTAAGAAAGCTAAGGAGGAAGTTCAGGGTGAATAGATTGCTCCGGCTCCTGGGTTTGCTGCTACTCAGCCCAAGGTTGCAGAATAGTCTGAAAGTATACAGGTGCCTTCTGTGCCTACTCCACCGGTCTCCACTGAAGACTGGAGTGCCCAGCCTGCCAGGGAGACTGGTCTGCAGCTCCCACTGCTTAGGCTGCAGTGTGGGCAGGAGCCACCACTGAGTGGTCTTTTGCTATTCTTCCACAAGCTCTTAAACAATATGGAAATAAGGTTGGCAGAAAATAAACATCAGCTTTAAAAAGAGAAAAAATAGGAGTCGATACCTGTAGTGCAGTCATTACAGCACTGACCACCTTCACCGGGGCTGGCGGCTTCGAACCCAGCCAGGGCCTGCTAAAACAACAATGACAAAAACAGCCAGGCATTGTGGTGGGCACCCATAGTCCCGCTACTTGGGAAGCTGAGGCAAAAGAATCGCCTAAGCCCAAGAATTAGAGGTTGCTATGAGCTGTGACACCACAGCACTCTACCAAGGGCAACATAGTGAAACTCTGTCTCAAAAAAAAAAAAAAATACTTCAAAGAGTAGATCCCACTGTCTTATATAAAAAGTAATTGCTCTCCTCTCACTACTCCTGTTAAGTATCATACCAGAAGTCCTAGTTTTAATGCAATAAGAAAAGGAAATTAAAATATTAAGAAGGAAGAAATAAAACTGTGTTTGTAGATGACATGATTGTCAGTGTAGAAAATCTAAAAGAATAACAACAAAAATCTCCTGGAACTAAAAAGCAACTATAGCAAGGTTGTAAGATACAAGGTTAATATGCAAAATTCAATTGCATTCCTATGTATCAGCAATAAACAGGTGGAATTTGGAATTAAAAGCATAACACATTGTGAAGCATGGTGATTATGCAATGATTACTTGCCTGAGTTTGGTGAGACAGAACACACATGTGACAAGCTACACAAACCAGATTTATTACTCACAGATAGGCAGCAAGAGCCCAAGGAAGCCTAGGATTCATGACAGGCAAGTCCTTTGAAGCTCAGAAAGCTGCCTAGGGCAGAGGGAATAGCAGCAGTGCTCTGCCCTACTTGCACCACTGCTGAGGGACCCCAGAAAGCAGCCCACTCTGAGGTTTATAGCTCAGGGGACACACTGAAGGGCATGGGAGGTGGGGACAGGAACAAAGCCGAGCTGTTCCAGCCAGCTGCTTCTCATCTTGGCAGGTTGTGTTCCCAGCACATTCTACAGTGATACTTGAGAACTACAAGCAAGAAAGGGGGAAGACCTGGGTGGGTCCAAGGCCACCTGGAGAACTGTCCTGCAGTTAGCACCACTGCCCCCAGGAAGTGAAATACTTAGGTATAAATCCAGCAAAGCATGCACAAGATCTGTATGAGAAAAATAAAAACAAATACTGGAAAACTGAGAAAAAGATGCTACATCCCTTCCCTAAGTTCATATGGCTTAGGATGGGGGGCAGCTCTGGAAGCTAGGAAGCCAGGCTCTGACACCCTGCCTGTACCCCCTCACCACGCTTTCTTGCTGCTGAGATTTCTGGGCGTGTGTGCTATCGATGAAAGAAAAGTCACTTTTTAAATAATTAAAGTTAGTTTTATTCAGAAGTCTCACTGAGGACTACAGACTGGGCCTACCCCCCAGGCCAGTCCCATCACCCCGGCACACTGTCTCAGCCCATGTCTTGTATCATAGTGAGAGCTCAGTGCAGCCAAGCACATCAAACTTGCTCAGAAGTTACAATAGAAGTGGAATTACACCAAGGTTTGAGTGTAAGAGGCATCTGGTGATAGATCACAGAAGTACAACCACTAGCCCCATCAGGAAAAGGGAGGGACTAGGGCAACTTGTCTCTTAAGGAATGCAGTGACTCAGCAAAGAGACATGGAGGGTGGGGGTGGGGATGCTCTATCCCGCTTGGCCTTGGAAGCATCTTTCCTGAGAGCTGCTGGTAGTCAGGGGCACGGTGAGGTTATGCTGGCAAGCAGAAAGGAGCAAACGTGGCTTCTCACATTTGCTACTTAGTTTCAGTGTCCAGGTGCTTATCCCCTGCCTTTCAATGTTTCTGCCATCAGGGACAAGCTCTGAAAAGATAATTATGGTTGGTTCATCAAGCTCTGCACTGTCCTTTATTAGATGAAGAGCCTGAGGCCTCCAGGAAGGAACTTCCTCGAGGTCACTGAATAAGCCCCAGGTCTAGTCTTGAGCCTGGAAGGACCACAGACACCAGCAGAATGCCTGCATCTCTGGCTAAGCCCTTGTGCTGGGGAAGGTGGGATGGCATGCTGTGCTGATCACAGAGTCTAGAACTTGAGTACTTAACAACAGTCTACTTCTTGATCAAGTATAGTTTCGCGTGCCAGGCACAGAGAGCAGCTCCTCCACATGGAAGCACAGGAATCACATCTAACACAAGGACCCTGTTGCTCCAGAGGAAGGCAGAGAACCTGGGAATGAGTCATCCCCTCTGCCCACACCTGATTGGTCAGACGCCAGTCACGTGTTCTCACCTGATTGCAAGGAGGCTGGGAGATGCAGACCGGAAAGAGTACACAGAAATGGGCATTAGTGAACACACAACTCAGCCTGTATCAGTGCTCTTTACCCACATTATCTCATCAAACATTCAAAGCAGCGCTGTAATTCTTTAAAGCAGCACTCAAAGGGGAGCATTATTATCCCCACTTGCATAGCTGAGGCAACTGAAATTCAGTACGACATCAAACTGACTCTGGGAATTTCTTGAATTGCGCTTGAGTGTTCTTTTCACCACTCCACTTTACTATATGAGAATAAACATAGGCGGAGAGACACATCTTCCCAGCTTTGTAGCCAAGGATGTTGCTATTCTTTCAAATGCTATAAGTGAGAATGTAAATTAGCAAAATATTTTTGTAGGGAAACTTGTAAATATCTTTCAAAATTATAAATGTATATATATATATGCATATACATATATGTATATATATGTACATATATATATATAGTTTGTTTTTTGTTCTTTTTTTGAGACAGAGTCTCACTCTGTCATCCTGGGTAGAGTGTTGTGGCATCACAGCTCACAGCAACATCAAACTCTTGGGCTTGATCCTCTTGCCTTAGCCTCCCAAGTAGCTGAGACTACAGGCGCCCAACACAATACTCAGCTAATTTTTCTATTTTTAGTAGAAATGGTCTCCTTCTTTCTCAGGGTGGTCTCAAATTCCTGGGCTCAAGCAATCCACCTGCCTCAACCTCCCAGAATGCAGGGATTACAGGGCTGAGCTGTGCCCAGGCAAATGTGCATATTTTGACCTAGCAATTTTATTTCCGGGAATTTCTTCTACAAAGTTTTAAAAGCATACAATGACATTTTTGTCTAAAACTATTGATTATAGTGTTGTCTATAATAGTAAAAGAACTGGAAAAAGAGTCCCAAAAAGCTAAAATAAATACTGGAACACCCATATAGTAAAATACATTGGAAACAATGTCTCCATCAAAAACAGTGTGAGATATCTCTACATGCCAACAGCAAAAATAAATGAGTTATATGGATAAGTGATGAAAACAATTTGATGTATATATAAAATACATAATTTATAATATATAATTATATATATAAGGTCATCTCATTTGTGCAAAGAAAAAGAATGTGCATATAAAGAATTGGAAAGAATTACTAAGAAACTGTTAAAAATGTGCAATTCTGAAGAGTGGGATGGGGAAATTTTTACTTAGTAACTTTTAACTATTAATTTTTGTAATAAACACAAATTACTTCTATAAATAACGTTTTTTGGGTTTTTTTTTTTAGCTTTGTTGCCCTCGGTAGAGTGTCATTGTGGCACGGCTCACAGCAACCTCCAGCTCTTGGGCTTAGGCAATTCTCTTGCCTCAGCCTCCCGAGTAGCTGGGACTACAGGTACCCAACACAACGCCCAGCTATTTCTTTGTTGCAGTTTGGCCAGGGCCGTGTTCAAACCCACCACCCTCGGTATATGGGGCTGGTACCCTACTCCCTGAGCCACAGGTGCCTCCCAATAAGTATTTTTTTAATATGCTGTTATCATTGGATGCAGTGACTCACATCTGCAATCCCAACATTTTGGGAGACTAAGGCAGGAGGATCACTTGAGGTCAAGACTTCAAGACCAGCCTGGGCAATATAGAGAGACTCTGTCTCTACAAAAAAGAAAAGAAAAATCAGCCAGACATGATGGTATATGCCTATAGTCCAAGCTACTCAGGAGGCTGAGGCAGGAGGATCACTTGAGCCCAGGAGATGGAGGTTAGTTACCCTGAGCTATGATCATGCCACTATACTCCAATCTCCATAACAGAGCCAGACCCTGTCTCAGAAAAAAAAAAAAAAAAAACCAGCCAGGCATCTGTAGTACCAGCTACTCGGAAGGCTGAGGCAGAAGGATCACTTGAGCCCTAGAGTTTGAGGTTGTTGTGAGTTATGACACTACAGCACTCTACCCAGGGTGGGAGAGTGAGACTCTGTCTCCAAAAAAAAAAAAAAAAATTGTTTATTGTCAGCTCTGTAATTGCATGCAATGATCAAACCTGGTGTCTGACAGTGACTTGCAGGTACAATCTGAAAATATAGTTTTTCCTTAAAATTCACTGTGTTGATTGCTAAATGCATTGGGGCCTAAGTCTCTCTCCTTGGTTAGTCTGGAATTGCAGCAAAGTACAGGCTTTGATGGAGATGGATGAGCACAGCCTCAGATCAGGCACACAGGAGCATATCCAACTGCCCTGCATATTAGCTGCAACCAGCTCACACGTGCTCCTTGGATATCTTGAGGACAGCCCAAGGCTTCCAGAACACTTGGAGCTTGACTTAAAAAGAACTCTAAACCCTTGCCAGCTCCTCAACAGCACATATCTATACCTAGCTTTCTAGAACAGTAACTATGTGGGAAAGGAAGGTGCCTTTGAGGGGGAGTAACATGAACAGAAACTGTGTCAGTGAGAAAACTGGTTTGATACACACACACCCCTATATATGCACATACATGCTATGTACAAAATGCTATACTAGGATGCTTATAATACTGAGGAATTATATACAGGCTTGGGGGCCTAATTTTGGAGGGAGTTGAAGAATACTGATGAGCTGCACTTGGATAACAGCGGCGAGAGAAAGCCCATGGGGCAGGGAAATCACTGGTGCGTCATGTGATCAAAGTGGCCTTTGTGGAAGGTCAGCTCTGACTTGTGGTATGAGGAGTAGACTGGGGGAGAGGAGGAGCCTGAAAGAATCTAGAGGTTCTGAAAAGGAGAGGTGGCCCCACAATGCACGAAAGTCGTCAAATGTGTCTCCTTCCATCAAGGTCCCAGTCAGCCCTGTCTCATTACTTCACCTTCGCATGCACATGCCAGTTCCCCACTGATCTCCCCTGATGTTCCAGCACCCTTGGATTAATCACCATTGAGGATGGTTTTAATACTGAAGCTGGCATTCCATAAGTCATCATGATCCCTGAATTAACTGAAGTTCTTGGCTGGGCAGGGTTTAAGTAGAGTCAACCAGAACTTTACACTTGGGCATTCTAGGGTCTGGCTTGCCTTAGAGGAAAGAGGACGTGACCAGCCTGGATTGGCCCTGATGATGGCTGGCTCCTGGGTCCCATTAGAGAATTGAGAACACCTCTCTGCCCTTGGAATGTGGAACTGGATCTAATAGACCCCTACATGATGGGAGAGTTCAGTGAACAGGAATCTGTAAAGAGAAATTATCTTTACATCCCCCTCCACCCCAGTGGACTTCATCAGTTGTGGGCTAGAATAGGTGAGCTGAGAAAAAAGATATAAAAGAAGCCATTTGGGACAAATCTCCAAGGAAAGATAAAGGCAGACACCTGGGCTGTGTCTGGGAACTCCCCGGCCAGATCCCTGGGGTGCTGAGTTCCAGCTAGCCCCCCAGAGCTCCTCAACCAGAAGCTCTGAGCAGCCAGACAAGCTCCCCCGCACATAGTGTCGAGGCCCCCCAAGACCACCCTCAGGTTTAATAATTCTCCAGGAGGAGTCACAAGACTCAACACATGGCAGCACCCACACTGAGATTAATTCTAGCAAGGACCCAAGCACAATCCACAAATGGAAAAGTCATGAGACAAAAGTTCCAGAGTGGGCCAGGAGCAAGTGTCAAGGACCCTCTCCCAAGGCAGTCATGTGGAACATGCTAATTTTCCCAGAAATGACGGGGGAAGCATAACAGAGACTCAGTGCCCAGAGTTTTTATTGGGCTGGTCACACAGGTATCCTCTGCCTGGCAAGGACCCAAATCCAGACTCCCAAAGGAAAGCTGGTGCTCAGCATAAACTGCGCTGTGTGTACAGTTCAGGAGGAATAAGCTGCTCTTACTGATTAAATGTTGGACCCTCCCAAAATTTAAGTACCCAGATACCAGCCAGGGACCAGGCTTGCAAGCAGGCTTTTCTAAGAAAAGCAATTTCAGGCCACCTATGTTCAGTTGTCTGCACAAAAACCAAAATGATCAGACAAGAAAAAGAAATGCTATAAAAGCAGCAAAGGGCTGGGCACAGTGGCTTACACCTGTAATCCTAGTATGGGTACTTTGGGAGGCTGAGGCAGGAGGATGGCTTGAGGCCAGGAGTTTGAGAATAGCCTGGGCAACATAGCAACATCCTGTCTCTACAAAAAAAAAAAAAATCTATTTTATTAGCCAGGTGTGGGGGCATGCATCTGTAGTCCTAGTTTACTTGGGAGGCTGAGGCACGAAGATTGTTTGAGCCCAGGAGTTTGATCCTACAGTGGACTATAATCAGACCGCTGCACTACAGCAGCCTGGGAGACAGTGAAAACCTGTCTCAAAAAAAAATTTAAAAAAGGAAAAGGCAGCAAAGGAGGCAGAAGATGATCATCAGAGTTGACCCTTGAACATCCCAGGGGTTAGGGGACCTGAGCTCCATATAACATTTGATCCCAATAGAAAATAACTACTGATAGCCTACTATTGACTAGAAGCCTTATCAATAAAATTAACAGTTGACAAACATGCATGTTGAGTGTTATATGTGTTATATACTTTATTCTTACAATAGCTAGAGGAAAGAAAATCATAAGGCAGAAAAAATACATTTCCAATCCATTAAGAGGAAGGGATCAGCACAGATCTCCATCCTCCTTGTCTCCGTGTTGAGTAGAAGGGAGAGGAAGGGGTGGTCTGTCTCAGGGGCCTAGGAAAATCCACACATGTGGACTGAGGCAGTTCAGACCTGTGTAGTTCCAGAGTTAACTGTATTTTCAGACCACATGATTGTTTACCCGAAAAAGAATAAAAAGATTGACTGAAAATTATTAGGAGTAAAATTTATACTTGGAGCAAGTTGGTTGAATGCCCACCTAGGCTCCCACCCGCAGAGGCCCCAGCAGGAAAAGTAGGCGTGGGTATAACTTTGAATAAAGTTAGAAGCATTCATTGTTACACAGGATGAACATTCTAATCACATAGTTGAGTTGAAATTTTGTGACTGGCCACATCTTTCCAAGCCTGTGAAGGGCTCCAGGGATGCATCCCCATTTTATTGAATATTTGCAAAAATTAGCTATCTTACCTGCAATCAGTTAGGAACACTGTCTTTTACTCTGACCTTAACTGTTCACACCTCCCATCTTGCCTAGTGGCATTGGAGCAGTGACCACAGGCCAGGTTCCCATGGTCAGCAGTGGAGACAGGAGTAAGATACTCCTGGAGCCATCCCAGACCAGGACAGTAACCAATTGTACGAGGAAGTGACTGCAAACCACACAACTCAAACTGAATGAATCCCCGCCTTGCACCAGGGTCCCAAAGATGTGCTATCCAAGTCTCCCTGCTACCTGAGTAAACAACTTTTTTTTTTTTTATCTTAATTAAATCATAGCTGTGTACATTAATGCAATCATGGAGTACAATGTGCTGGTTTTATATACAATTCAAAATATTTTCATCAAACTGGTTAGCATAGCCTTCACAGCATTTTCTGTTATTGTGTTAAGATATTTATATTCTACATTTAGTAAATTTCACATGTACCCTTGTAAGATACACCATAATGTGTCCAATTACCCTCCCTCCACCCATCCTCCCCCATCCCCTCCCCTTTCTCTCCCCTTTCCCCATATTCTTGGGCTATAATTTTAATCACATAGTTGAGTTGAAATTATGCATTTATAGCTTTTATATGAAAGCTATAAATAGTTTCATAGTAGGGCTGAGTACATTGTATACTTTTTCTTCCATTCTTGAGATACTTTGTTAAGGCGAATATGTTCCAGCTCCATGCATGTAAACATGAAAGAGGTAAAGTCTCCATCTTTCTTTAAGGCTGCATAATATTCCATGGTGTACATATACCACAATTTATTAATCCATTCATGGGTCAGTGGGGTAAACAATGTTTTTAATGGCTCTAAAATGTCCTTTCAAAGACAGGCAAGAGAAACGAACATAAACAAAAATCAAAATGCTTGTTCCAAACTTAAATATTAAAGTTTAAATATGCAATTATAACTCTGGTAGAACTGAAAGATGTTTTAGAACATGATTCCTGATTGGATATATATGAAAAGGACTTTTCTTTTCTGATCTGCAAATTTATTAAAAAGCTTAGAGAAAACCCACATACAAAATTAATGAAACAAAAGTGACAGATAGAAAGTGTTGTGATATCAAGAAGGAATTTATAGCCAAAAGAAATCTCAGATCATAGCAAAATCAAGAATTCATTAAATAGGAAGAAATAGATCTCTAGCAGAAGTAATGGATTATGATGAATAGGGTCCTGTGTTTGATAATTGAACTGATAAAGACTGAGTCATGAATTCATTGGAAAAATATTTAAATTTTTGGTTGCTTTGACACAAAATAGTGGTATTGACATAAATAACATAAAACTCCTAATACACCATACAATTAGACACCATCCATGACAAATTGGATGATGAGTTCTGTCAAAGTAAAGAGCACTCAACATTAGTCATCACACAAGAAAACTTGAATTGACCAGTAACAAAGAAAAAACTTACCACATGATTTTATATTAAAAAGAAGAGAATGATTAAAACTCCTCATTTAGTGTGTCTGTTTCATGAACAAGAAAATTCAAAATTAACATGCAGAAATAACTAACTCAATGGACTTCATAAATACAAATCACAACCAGTTACAAAATATATTAATCAGGAATTTACAATAGAAAAAAGAAAATCTACTGAGCAATATCAAGAAATAAGTAAGACTTATATGAAATTAAAACTTTAAAATGTTACTATTGCACACAGAAAAATTATCCAGATCAAATAATAAAGTCTTGGAATGGAAACATCATAAATGCCATTTTCCCCTAACTTAGTCTAGAAATAGCTCATAAATTTAAAAATCTTGAAAAATAATTAGATTTTTTAACTAGGTAAGTTGATCCTAAAAATCATCTATATAATAAACAAGCAAAGTAGTCAAGAAACTTCTGAAAAAACAAAAGTAATAATGGGTCAGCCCAGCCAAATATTGACATTTTATAATTAATCATTAAAATAGTGTGAATTGACAATAAATAGATAAATAGGACAAAAAGCATATAAATAAATCTAGGCATATGTGAAAATTTAACATATGAAAAAGATAACACTTCAAATTAGTGCAGAAAAGATGGTGTTGAAACAATTGGATAAGCATCTGGGGGAAAAAATGAAGTTGTATTCATACCTCACAACTTGCTTGAGGATAAATTTAATATGGATTTAAGTTTTTAATATAAAAATAAAATACAAAAGTGTTAAAAGACTTCATGAGAAAATTTTTCAATAATCTTTGTATTTGTGTCCTATAATCCTAGCAGTTTAGGAGGCCAGAATGGGAAGATGACTTCAGGCCAGGAGTTTGAGAGCAACCTGAGCAACATAGCAAGATCCCATCTCTACATAAATTATAGTCCCAGCTACTCTGGAGGCTGAAACAAGAGCATTCCTTGAGGTCAGAAGTTTGAGGTTACAGTGAGCTACAGTGGCACCTCTACACTTCACCCAGACGACAGAGGGAGACACTATCTCAAAGGTAACAATAATAATAGTAATCTTGGTATAAAGATATCTTTTCAACTACGAAACACAACAGAAGCCATAAAAGAAAAGATTGATTTATTCAACACCATGCAAATTTCTTAAAGTCCCTTCAACAAGCCAACATAAAGCTAAAAGACAATTGATAAACTGGAAAATATTTCTGCAACTCACATTACTAACAAAGAGCTAATTTGGCCTATTATGTAAAAAGTTCCTTGTCAATAAAAAGGAAAAAAAAACATAACCCAACAAAAAAGAGGAATGAATATAGAGGGACAAGTCCTACAAAACAATATGAAAATAGATTTTAAACATACAAAAGGATATTGAAATCCACTTATAATAAGAGGAATGAAAATTAAATTTGCAATTTAATTGCAAATGTCAAAAAAAAAGATTAATTTATGGTAGCAAGGGTGTGGCAAAATATGCAATTATACATTGTTGGTGGACATATCAGTTAGTACTTCAGTGGAAGGAAATCTGAAAGTATCCATTAAAACTACCAAAGCTCATATCTTTGCACCCAACAATTCTTGTTATCTAGGAATTTAACCTGCAGTACATGAGTTTATAATAGTATACATGTTACTAAACTCACATGTACATTATGTGTTATCTATGTATGTCATAATGATAAAAATTTGGAAACATCCTAAATGACCATTAATGGGGGATTAGTTAACTAAATCTTAGCCACATATATAGCATGGATACCGTGTAGTCACAGAAAGAACAAGGAGGTTTCTCCTTATAGGGAATATCTCCAAGAGATATTTTTAAATAGGTGAAAGAAGTAATGTACAAAATGGTATCTAAAATGTACTACATTTTTTTCCAAAAAATGAATAAAAGAATATATATCTTAATATTCAGAGACTATCTTGAGGAAGATACTCAAAAAATGAGAAACACTGGTTGCCTCTGGGAGGCGTCATGGCAAGGAAGTGGGAATAGCATGAGCCCTAGTCATTGGGTCCCGTCCCCCCCATCTTTTTTTTGAGACAGTCTCACTTGGTTGCCCTTGGTAGAGTGCTGTAATGTCAGAGCTCACAGCAACCTCAAACTCCTGGGCTGAAGTGATCCTCCTGCTTCGGCTCCCCAAGTAGCTGGGACTACGGGTGTCAGCACCACACACTGCTATTTTGAGAGACGGTGGGGAACAGGGGCAGTGTCTCACTCTTGCTCAGGCTGGTCTCCAACTCCTGAGCTCAGACAATCCCCAATGCACTCTCCTAGGCCTCCCAGAGTGCTGGGATTACAGGCGTGAGCCACCAAGCCAGGCCTAGTTGGATCCTCCATGCTAGTTTTGATTTTTCAACTAATGAATACATTATCTATTCAACAAGTAAATGTCAAAGAAAAATAAGCAAATAAGAAAGAAGTAAATGGCAGCCCTTCCTAGAAAAGAGAGGAGGAGCAGTTGAGACCTTACCTGTTAAGCAAGAGGAGGAGGCCGGAGGCAACAAAGACACCGGTGGGGCTACAGTGGTTCCGGAATCCTGAAGACTGGCAAGGCAGGATGAGTGGGGCCAGAGGGTGGGTTTCCAACTATTTCACTGGTGAGGGTAAGGGCTTGAGACAAAATCTTGAGTTGTTTATTATTGTTGTCATTATTTTACTATTATTATTGGGACCCACAGTCCCAATTTTTATCTGCAGAAAAATGGGTTCTCTGAGATTCAGGAATTCCCTCTACATCCCTGTCATCTGGAGCCCAACTTTCTTGACAGTGTTATTCCCACTTTTTCCTTTCATGAAGGCTTCATTACAGCTCAAAGCCTCTTTTCCCATTCTCCTCTTCACCTGTGAAATCCAGTCCTGGGCTAAGGTCTGTGAGGCCCTGTTTTTAAGCAAGATTATACTGTATTCGCCATACCTTGCACAGTGCCTGGCACACACATGGCACTCCTGATACATTCCTTGAAAAAACAGACGAATAACCTCAAACGCCTCATGGGCTCACCTTCCCACCTTGTTCCTGCCCTTCCCTCATCTGGACCACTTTATGTGCGGACCTGATTCCTGACCCCTTTTTTTGCCAGCACATCATTTAAGAATGATTACATCAGCATCACCCTCATCACCTGCACCCCCACCAAGGCCCCTACCTTTGTGTCAGTAATACTACCTTGGATTCTTAGGAACTTCAAATGACTATAAGACCATCTCTGAGGACACTATGTCCGCTGTGTCAGTAAGAGATACAGAGAAAAGAAGTGAGTTCAACAAACATGGAACATTGAGTATGAGCAGGTGACTTAATCCTAAACCAGTCTTAGTTCCTGCCTCAAAAGGGCTATCTCAGAATACAGTCTGCCCAGGGCAAGCATGACCAAGACCAGCAGGGCCACAGTTGTCCTGCCCTCCCCTCTGACCCCAGAGACTCTGCACATACCTACGTGGAGAAGTTTTCTTAAAGCATCTCCACCAACCACCTGACCTGGAATTACCTGAAGTGCTTGTGGAAAATGTGAATAGTTGTGCCTCTGCCCAAACCTCCTGCAGCAGACTGCTCCTGCAGGACTGCTGAATAGATTTTAAACACCCAGGAAATTCTAATGCAGACAGCTGGGAAACCTTGTGAGTGTGAGCTCCCCATGCCTTCCTCCCACCTACCCAGAGCTCAGAGGACCCCTGTCTTTTACTCACATTTCCCCCAATTCCCCTTCCCCTGTGAAGGAGATACAAGCCTCTGAACCTCACTGGGTTACTAGACAATCATTCTGCGATTTCCCAATTTCCACACCTGCTAAATAAATTTTGTTTGACTTTTTTTCCTTTTAATCTGACTTTTGTCAGTTCATTTTCAGTAAATCTTTGGAGTGAGTTTAACCAGCCCCCATAGAACAAATTTCAAAGACCCCTGTATAGTCTTCTACTCAACTAACTACTTGATCTTTTGAGTTGTTTCTCAGAAATGGTAGATTTTCTGCCAAAGGAGCTGAGATTCTTAAGGCCCCTGGACAGACTTCCTGAGGCCAAGACTCATTACCCACCACAGCCTGCATAGCCCCTTGCTAGTTACCCCACAGACCAGCCACAGCAGAAGCACCTGGCTGCTCCTTTAAAGGCCTGTGATCAGCAGGGCCCAGTGGCTCACACCTGTAATTGGCTGAGGCAAGTAGATGGCTTGAGCTCAGGAGTTCTGAGACCAGCTTGAACAAGAAGGAGATCCTGTCTCCACTAAAAATAGAAAAACTAGCCAGGTATCATGGCAGGTGCTTATACCTCCCAGCTACTCGGGAGTTTGAGGCAGGAGGATCACGAATCACTTGACCCCATATGCCAGGTTCTTCAATTGTCCAATAATGTCCTCTCTGGAGATTTTTCCTGATGCAGGATCCAATCCAGGCTATTATTTTTTACATTTTGATTTATTTTCAAACAGAGGGCTGAGAGAATATCAAGCTAAGGTGCCCAAACCTATCAGCAACTTGCCCTGAATCTTTCCAGCAAAGTTCCAGACTAAAGGAACTTTTTATCCTTTTCTTTTTTGTCATTTCATTGTTTTTGATTTTTAACATTAATAGATTCTTCCTGCTTTTTCTAATCCAAAACTTTCTTCTCTGGCTTTCTCTTTATCAGACACAGCATAAACCCACACAGTCAAGGTGGTGCCCTAGTGTGTCGCTAAATGCACAGCCGTTGGCGAAAGGAGGAGAGAGAGGTAGGCCTGACTCAAAGCTAAGGAAATGTAAAGGCATGTTGTTGGGCCCATGTTTCATATCCATTTCTGGAAAGTCACCAAATGAAGAGGGTCTGGCCACCTGTCACTGTCCAGCCAATACACAGAGATGGGGTTTAGGTCCAAGAAAATTTTACTAGCAGAGACCAAGGATTGCGGACCAGGCTGCAAGATGGAGTCTGAGAATCTAAGCCAGCGTAGCCTCTCAATTCTGTTGTGCCTCAGTCTTAATTCTAATAATTTTTATAATGGGAATACTAGGAAACAAACCTAGAAAATTTTAACTTTATCTGACAGAAAACAACATCAAAGTAGTCTTTGCTCTAACAATGCAAAATGTTTTAAACTAATAAAGGTAATTTTTACTTTAACAAAATATTTAAGAGAATCATCAAAGAAAACATCATATGATCAAAGGAACCATTACTAATATTACAACACCCATCGTCTATGTGTGACTGAGAGCGCAGGCCATGAGGATAAGATAGTGTCAGTCAGGCCAGGGCTGGGAGGACACAGCTGGTCTGGTCAGTTTAGGTGCTAAGTGACTTCACCTCTTGTATTCTATCCTTGTTGTTTTGTAAATTTGGCTTTAACCTAAAAGCCTGTATCTTGAGTAGTTTAGGGCAATTGATTTAGGAGATTAACTTTTGAATTGAAATGTTGTTATATGTGTCATGGGTCTGTCAATTATTTTTTATTACGGATCATGAATTATGTCAATTACTATTGTTTAAGATGAATGTTAATATTATTTAAGATAAGGGTTATAGTTCTTGCTTTTAACTTTTATGTATAAAACTGTGATTTTGGAAATGGAAGAATAGAACAGTCTTGGAGAGGCTACTCTCACTGTTCTCCTAAATTGCTGGCCTCTGACAAATAAAATTTGGTGGTCCTATCCCTATGTCTGCATATTGGCTGACGGTGGCAGGCAGCTGGACACTCCTGCCAGTAACATGAGTTCTTCCTCAAAGTCCCCTGTCATTTCAAAAGTTTTGTCCGTTTTTATGAGTCTACTTTAAACTGTAATATCTCAGTGACTATTTATTCAATTTAATCTAAATAAGCGCCATTCGAATTAGTGCACTTTTGCCAACGTAACACAAGTCGATTAATTCCATCGGCATAAAAATTGGGTTCTCGGGATTCAATGAAGTCAACGAAGGCCATTTTTGCTAGGTCCTGATTGGCAAAGGTTCTACTGGTGAGAAAGTTATCGAAGTGCTTGAAAAGATGGTAGTCAGTTGGTGAGAGGTCTGGGGAGTATGGTGGGTGGGGCAGAACTTCGACGCTCAATT